>RCUC01068931.1:0-14257 GCA_003697995.1 Taxidea taxus jeffersonii
TTTTTTTTTTGTAGTGTCTTTGGTTTTGGTATGGGGTAGTGCTGGCCTTGTAGAATGTATTTGGAAGCTTTCTTTCCTCTTCTAATTTTTGGCATAGTTTGAGAAGAATAGGTATTAACTCTTTTTAAAATGTTTGGTAGCACTCATCTGTGAATGCTCTTTCATTTATTGGGATTTGTTTGATTACTGATTTAATTTCATGACATAATTGTTCTGTTCAGCTTTTCCATTTTCCCTGATTCTGTTTTGGAAGATCTTATGTTTCTAGGAATGTGTCCATTTCTTCTAGGTCATCCAATATGTTGATATGTAATTTTTTTTATTTCTGTGGTGTTGGTTGTTACTTCTCTTTCATTTCTGCTTTTGTGTCTTCTTTTTTTTTCTTGGTGAATCTGGCTATCAATTTTATATTTCCAAAGAGCCAGCTCTTGGTTCTGTTCATTTTTTCTCTTGGTGGATTTTTCTTTTTTTTCTTTCATTCAATTTCTGCTCTGATCTTTATTTTCTTCCTTCTAACTTTGGGCTTTGTTCTTTTTCTAGTTCTTTTTCTAGATGTAAGGTTAGATTGTTTGAGATTTTTCTTTTCTTCTTCAGGTACACCTGTATTGATATAAATTTCCCTCTTAGAACTGCTTTTGCTGCATCCCAAAGATTTCGAGTTGTGTTTTCATTTTCATTTATCTCCACGTATTTTTTAATTTCCTGTTTGGTTTCTTCATTGACCCTTTGGTTGTTAAGCACCACATGTTCGTGGTTTTTCAGTTTTTTTCTTGCTATCGATTTCTAGCTTCATCCAAGGTGTTCAGAAAAGATGCTCAATATGATTTAAATCTTCCTAAACTTATTGAGCCTTGTTTTGTGGCCGAACATGTGCGCTATCCTGGAGGACTTTCCACATGCCCTTGAACAGAATGTGTGTTCTGTTGTTTTGGTTGGGATGTTTTAGACATCTGCCGAGTCCACCTCATTTAAGGTGCCTTCCAGGACTCAGATTCCTTACTGACTTCCTGCCTCGATGATCTATGATCGATGTCATGGGACGTTAAAGTCCTTTATTATCATATTACAGTCCATTTCTCCCTTTTGATCTGTTAACATTTTCTTTCAGTGTTCCAATGCTGGGTGCATAGATGCTTGTTGTTACAGGCTCTCGTTGAATTGATCCTTTTATTTTGTAATGCCTTACTTTGTCTCTTGTTGGAGTCTTTGTTTCGAACTCTTTGTCAAATACGTGTTGCTACCCCATCCCCCCCCCCATTTGCATGGCATATCTTTTTCCCTCTTTACTTTCAGTCTGTATGTGTCTTTAGGTCTGAAGTGAGTCTCTTCTAAGTAGCCTATAGATGCATCTTCCTTTTTTACCCATTCAGACACTGTCCTTTACTGGGACATTTAGACCATTTATATCCTAATTACTGGTAAGTATGTACATGTTGCCATTTTAATTTTCTCTGGTTGTTTTTCTAGTTCTTCTCTCTTCCTTTCTTCTTTTACTCTTTCCTTGCGATTGTCTTTAGTGTTATTGTTGGCTTTCTTTCCTATGATTGGTATCTTTTCCAGGTTTTCATTTTGTTTGCCACGAAATTCACGTCTAACGACCTAACACAGCTGCTCTGCCTTGCCGGCTATGGGGGAAAGGGGTGCACAGCGGAAGAGGAAAGACTCCTTCCCAACAATGATATCAAACACTTCTCAGCTGTCAGTATCAAGACTAATTTCTAAAACACAAGTTTATAAACAGAAGCCATCTAGCTTACAGCTGAGATCATATGCAGTACAGTCATGACCACATTCACCTTATTTTCCTCTCATTTTAAAACAAATTAGGCCTTGGAACGCCTGGGTGGCTCAGTTGGTTAAGCAGCTGCCTTCAGCTCGGGTCATGATCCCAGCGTCCTGGGATCGAGTCCCACATCGGGCTCCTTGCTCGGCAGGGAGCCTGCTCCTCCCTCTGCCTCTGCCTGCCTCTCTGTCTGCCTGTGCTCGCTCTCTCTCTCTAACTAATAAATAAATAAAAATTAAAAAAACAAATTAGGCCTTTATGGGGGGTGCGAGTGAGGAAGGGAGAGAGGGATACGTCTGCAGTACCAGCTGGGGCCAAGGCTTTCAACGCTTCGGGAAGATGCAGGCTGGACAGCTTTATTAGGCACTGGAGGACTCTCTTTCTCAGCCAGGAAGTCTCCATTTAAGTCATTTCTGAACTGTGTTTCAAGCTTGTATTACGCACATTCTAGTCTTGGTGGAGGACAGTCTCCAAAAGTTTCTCGAGTCACTCTCTGGACTCTTTCTAGTCGGTTTTCAGGAATGATCCTTGAATCCATGTGCATATCCAGCATAGCCAGCTCAAGGGTTCATTCTTCTAGGGGCGTAGTAGAATTGCAAGTTTCAGAGGTCTGATGATACTGTTTAAAAACAATAGCCTTGGGGCACCTGGGGGGCGCATTCGGTTGAACTGCTGATTCTTAATTTTGGCTCAGGCCCTGATCTCAGCGTCATGGGATCGAGCCCCGATCAGGTTCTGTGCTCAGCAAGGAGCCTGCTTGAGCTTCTGTCTCTCCCTCTGTGCCTCTCCCTGCTCCTGCTCTCTCTCTCTCAAATATAAATCTTTAGAAAAATAAAAACCTTAGCCTTAAGAGAGTCCAGATGCCAGCTTCTGAGGTCTGTTTTCAGTCGTCTGGCGCTTGTTGGCAGCTGTCCGTGCCTGACCCCCATGGGGTTCACCGCTCTTCAGCTGACAGGAGGAAGCGGGGGGGGTCTGGGAACAATGGATACTGGCTTGGCTTGTCTATACTGTGCTCGCCAGGTCATTCGAGGCCACACTGCATTCTCTCAGTGTCTCTGAAGCAGACCGTCACATTTTCTAAAACTCTCTGGAGAATTTTCTCAAGCGAACTTTTGAATTGTTCCGTATCAGAAAGGTCAAGGTCTCTACCTGGTCCTTTACGCCTCTGAAAGACATCCCAACGCCCCGGTGCTGACGCAGCTGGTATAAAGGATGTCTCATGGGGCACGGAGACCGGCCCGCTTCTCCTCACAGAGCAGAGCCAAGTCCTGAACCAGAGAGTCCTTTCCCTGCCAGAAGCTGATGGTCTGCAGTTGACTTTTCGAACAGACAAAAAATCCCGGGCTTAGAGGATTGGCGTCATTTCCGTCACTGGGGTTTTCAGGATGGTCTTCTTGACCATCTTGACCATCTTCTTGACTCTGCACCAGTTTCACCCGTCTCTGGCGTGTCCAGCATCACCAGCCATGTCTCTTCTCTTGCTGCTTTTGAAGTTCTCTTTATCTTGAATCTTTGAGATCGTAATGAGTATGTGTCATGCCGGAACTTCCTTGGGTTCATCTTGTTGGAGACTCCGTGTTTCTTGAAACTGAACGTCTGTTCCCTTCCTCAGGTTCTGGAGGTTTTCAGCTCTCGCGTCTTCAAATAATTGTTCTGCCCCTTTCTCTTCCCTCTTCTCCTTCTGGTTCCCTAGAACGTGAATGTTTGCTCACTTTGTATTGTCCAGGAGGTCCCTTAACCCAGCCTCATCTGAATTTTCTTCTGTTCGGGTTGGGTGCTTTCCATCGCCATCTTCTGGGCTGTTGATCATTTTCGAACCTGTTGATTCCTCACGTGTTTTTCATTTGTTACCATTTTCTTCAAGCCCAACCGGTAATTTTTATATTTTCTGTCACTTTGTTGAAGTTCACCCACTGTTCTCTCCACTCCAGTGGGCATTTTTATGAACATTACCTTGAATTCTTTATCTAGTGGATTGTTGACCTGCCTTTCCTTTAGCTCTTTTTCTAAGGTTTTGTCTCCTTTTGTTTGGAGCCCATTTTTCGGCCTCGCTTTGCGTTACTTTGGGTGTTGGTTTCTACGAACTGGGTGGAACAGCGACTTAATCTTGAAGGACCGACCTCGTGTGGGGGCCCCGCGTGGACCGGGGGCCTTGGAGCACGCTGTTCCCGGGCGAGCCCGCTGGCATGGCTGGAGCCGAGGCAGGCGTGGGCAGGGGCTGGGGCTCGGGAGGCGCAGGGCTTTCCACACCGAGGGCGCCCCGGCTGGAGGCCGCCGCTGACTCAGCCGCTCTCCTTGGGCGGGCCCAGGGCTCTGCAGGCAGTGGGGGCGTCGGTGGGGGCGCTGGACGTGGGGCAGGCGTGAGCTGGGGAGGTCTGTGGACCCTCGATGCAGGGCTGCCCTGGCAGGGTGTCTGGAATGGAGGGGGCACAGGGGCCGGTGGTTCCGAGGGCTCTGAGCACAGGGTTCTGCGGTGCAGCGGAGCAGAGCCGGGCATCGGCCGGGGGCCCGGGGGCAGTCCTCGGTTGAGTGGCACGGGCCCGCAGTGTCGCAGTGTGCTCCGCACCCGTGTCCTCTCGGTGAGCTGGTCGGAGCAGTCGGGCGCTGAGCAGGGGTGTCCCAGCATGTGCCATCTGGGCCCTCTTGGTGGGACAGCTGGGGCCGGTGGAGACGAGGGCCCTGTGGTTCACGGAGGCGACAGGCCGGCGAGGGCATCTAAGTAACAAGGTACAAGGGGACCAGGAACCAGGGCCCTCGACGGCCCCTCCGACCTGGCTGCTGTTCGCCGGGCTTCTGGGCCTGGTTCTTCCCTTTATCTGCACTGCGCTTTGAAACCGGGGCTTTTCTTCTGCGCTCACGGTCCCCGGGGCGTGTACCCCCTGCACTCCCAGCGTTGGCCGGGGCTGCCTTCCTTCTGTGTCTCTCTCTCCTGCTCTTCCTCCTGCTCGCGCTCTCTCCTCTCTCTCTCTCTCTCGTGCAGATGCTGCTCGGTGAGCCCCCAGCTCTTCTTCCGCAGAGACTGCTCTGTCCAAGCTGGAGCCTGGGGGTGTCTGTGCCGGAGGGGGGGGCGCGGGGTCCTCCTGTGTCGCCAGGTTGGACTGGAGGTCTCGAGGAGCTATTCTTAAGCTACTGCAGTGTTCCAGCACAAGGGATATTCAAGTAATTCTGAAAATGTATTCTAGGCCAAATAGCAGAGTTTACTTGGTGAGCGGGTTTACGGGGGGCCGGCGGCACGATTTCTAGGGAATGGAAGACTGACCCAAGGGCCTTCAAACGTTAATGGTGGAGGAGTTTTCCTAGAGACCCGGAAAAGCAAATGACCTAGAAATGAGTTCTCAACGTCAGCGTCTGGGGGTGCAGCATTTGGGAAAATGATTTTGCTGTCGTTTTAGCTTTTCTCGGTAGATGAGTATTTAGAGCAAAGTACCGTTTTGGGAATAAGACCCAAGGGACAGCGATGACTGGGAAGTCATTGTAATTTCAGTTTAAGGCCAGTTGTATTTCTCCCTCTTTAGAAAGGACCGCGGGAGCGGCCCGTCTGAATCCGGTTGTCACTGCGTCCTGGCGGGGACGGGGCAGCCTCTGGAGGCCTCTTGCGAATGTGCACCGTTGCGACCAGGTTCGTGGGGGGCGAACCGCAGAAGTGAAATTGTTTGCATAGATTAATTTGCAGAAAACTTACGTTGGAGGGTGAACAAAAAGGAAACTCCGTGGTCACAAAGGAGAAAAGGCTATTTTCTCTACCATTACCTCATCCCTGCTACCTGTAACCATCCAACAGCTGCTCCTCAGAGAGTTCTCGATTTAAAAAGGGACTTTCGCCGTGTTCCCGATTCTCTCCTGCCTTGAAGGTGGTTAGTTATCTTACAACCATGGCAGTATTTCCACTTACATAAGGCTTTCCTCTCTGCAAACTGCTCTACATACGTGACCTGGTTCCACCCCTGGGGAGGCAGATAGCGCAGGCCCCCCCCCCCAACAAGTTCTCTCTGGCTGCGGTGGGGGCAAGTCACGGTGTCTTGGGGGGGCTCACGTGGGCGTGAACGCAAGTGGGAATCAGCCTCCCTTCCCCCACCCGGCGCTGCCAGCAGCGAGCGGATTCTCCGATGCTATCCTTTAAGATCGGACCCCTATTATGGATTTTCTTTCTTTCATCCTGGAGGATGGGGAATCCACGTTGGAGCCTGAAGTCCTCTCTCCCAGGTTAGCCCTGCGGTTCTGGCTACGCCTGATCTGTCCGCGTGTCTGTTTCCCGCCGCACAAGGCCCGCCTGCACGGGCACAGCCTCGTGATTTCATGCAGCTTCCCCGCCCGTTTAATGGTGCTTGGGGCGGCTCTCCGCCAGGAGGGTAGGGAAAGGACAGGTAACTTTGTGTCTTCAAGAGGAGAAAGGGAAAGAACAAGGTCTGATGTCACCAGCAGGTGGCGCTGTGACAAAAGCAACCGAGACGCCCGGGGCGGCCCGGTTGGGCTTCCGGGCTCTGGAGAGCAGCCCCAGGGCCCCTCCAAGGCGGGCCTTCAGTACCCCGCAGGCACAGACCAACCCGCCTGCTTCATCCCACACCAGACCACTTCCAGGCTCCTCCATCCACCCTTTGCGTCTTCACAAGGTGGCAAGCTTGCTAGGCTTCGGCTCTAAGCCCTTCCTCTCCCTGTCCCCGACCCTCTCTCAATCCCCCGGTCTTCCTGGAGGAAGCAGGGACTGTGGCCAGGGAGGACGCCCTTCTTTCTCATACTCACCCCGAGAGCTTTCAGCACTTTACAGTGTTATAAGCCGCTCCGCCTGTACTATTAGATGCCGCCCTAATGAGAAGTGAAAAGAAAACTCCGCAGAAAAACCACCTGGGAACTTCCACGAAGCCCAAGGCTCCGGGTCTGGCCACCTACCAGGGGCTCATCTGCCGTTACCTTTTCATCCACGTGCCGGTCTAGCCTGGGCTCCTAGAGGCAAAAACCTCGTCCCTCGTCGCTGCAGTAGCTTCCGCGTGGCTCAGCGTGACTTCATGGTCTCATAAATGGAGAAGCAGGACCGAACTGGGCTCAGAAAACCCCTGGCTGCAAGCTGGGACCCCTTTTCCCACATCAGCCAATGAAGCTCAGGCAGGACTAAGACTGCCCACGGGACTGGGTGATCCCAGGGGCTGCCCACGGCACTGGCGGTTGCTCTGGGCCCCGTCGCATCTTCAGATCATCGCGGCCTCCGTTGCCCACACTCCAGCAGCAAGTGCCCCTCTGGGGAGTGAGCGGCAGCGCTAGTCTGGGCCTGCCTGGCTGCAGCCTGGCCACGGGGTGGTTTAAGAACTCAGAAGTCCAGGAGCTAGCCCACATCTTCTGTAGCGGATGAGGCTCGCCTCTGCAACCCCCGGGCTTCCCAGGTGTGCTCCGGTCCCCCTGGAGCAGGGCACAGACCAGGGCAGGGCGCAGGTGGCCGGGGCTGGGCGCGCGAGCCCGAGCTGGGTTTGCTTCCTGTCCGCAGCAGGGCGCGCTGCCTAGACTCGGGCAGCCTCGTCGCTTGGTGCCTGGGTCCCTTACCGGGCCGAGTTCATCCCTCCACCGTCTTCGTGAATTTCACAGCGCGTGTGTACAAGTAGCCGGACCCAGAAGGAAGCACGGCCATTACCAAGACAAGGCTGGTGCACCGCTCCGGCCCCCAGCGGAAGAACACAGCCCGTCACCGAGTCTGTCGTTTGGGAACACTGTCTGCCTGTCCTGGCACTGAGCTGGCGAGGGACCCCTGCAGGGCCGGCCTGACAAGGAAGACAGGCCTGCCCGGGAAGCTGGTCCATGTGAGCTAGAGAAGTCTGACAGCATCTAGAACATGCGGTTGATGAGGGACAAGGTTGGGGGGAAGGGGGGGTGCTAGTGTCTGCAAACAAAGCCAGTAAGTGAGCTGGCAACCCCGATTTCCCGCTGGAGGAAATCTAGTGCTAGTGGTGGAGATGGGGGCGCCACTTCCTGACTTTCCCTGTTCGCATAAAGGTCCAGTAACCTGTTCACGTGGATCGAGGGGTCCCTGAGGGAATTGGAAAGAACTTGGCTTTGTGGGAGGAGTTTCCCAGGGATCGACTCTATGTAACCCCTATCTGTCCCTGGGTGATCATAACAGGAAATAGGCTGGAAGACGAGCCCCGCATGTTGCTAACCCTAGGATCCATTTCACTAACTCATTCAAGTCAGTTAACTTGTTTTCCCTTCAAAAAAGAATCAGGCAGAAATATCTGCTGGCCCCAAAGTACATCCATTCATTCCAAACCCAAGCTGGGTGTGATCTTGTAGACACACCTGGCTCCTGGGACAAAAGCAGATGGGTCTAATACTTGTAAATTTTATATTTATTATAACAAAAATTATGACATGTTCATTTGTGCATTCTGCTTTAATATAACTCTCGGTATGTCAATGATCTAACTGGACGCTATACAATCATGCTGATTGTGACAGCAGTAAGGAACACGGAAAGGGTCTGCAAAAGTCGAGAGGCTGGGTGGGGGCAGGAGAGGAGGAGAACAGAGTCAGAGGCCCCTTGGGTGCGGGCTGGTTCCTAGCGGCCTAAGATCCCCCTTATTTGGACAGAAGTGCTCTCTCCCGGGTCAGCCGCACACCGAGTGAGCTCGGTGTGGTGGGGCAGGGGCACGTGGGTTGTGTAGGCTGTGTGCTTATGCCCAAACTAGAAAACATCTGAAGCGTCACTATACAACACTGAGCTATTTACAATAGAAATTTCTCAATCAACTGTTCTCTCAGAGAAAATTAGTGAATCCCAGTGACTTAAGTCACCTGACAGAGTAAAGCAACTCCTAGGAGTTAGTCTCCATATTCTACAAATGTCTGTCATTTTCAAGACAAAAAAAAAAGGCCTTCCCCCCACCCAAAGAAATACAGAATTACAATATTATTAAAGTCATTTAGCACTGGCAACGGGCCCTGCCTTCCAAACAACAAAAAGCCGTTTTAAAAAATATTACATTATCATTAACCGTTTCTCTGTAATATATTAAACCTTCTGTTCTTTGTCTTTACACATCTGAGGTGTTAGGGGAGGAGGTTAACAAACTTAAATCCCAGGGGCCGAGCGTCACCCGGAGAAGAGTGGTAACTGGGAAAAAATGGCCAAGGGAGGGGGACGTACGGGCGCGGGCAGGGGGCGCGGGGCGGGCGTGGAGTGAACCCCTGGTTTAACGTGAGCCTGCGAGACCCTTGCAACTCAGTCTTTCTCGGTTAGTTTATTTGTGAACCAGCGCTCCGGTGGGTCATAGTGGCGTGTCACAGCAGTCCGGCAGCGGGTCCCCGGCGCTCGGCCGCGGCGGCGGCTGCAGGGGCGGCGGCGGGGGCGGCGGCGGCTGCTGCTGCTTCATCATCTCCTTGACCTCCTCCTCCAGCTCCGGGGGGATGATGAACTGGTCCTCGGGGTCCGGCTGCGCCGGCGCCGCGAAGTAGCCCCCGGGCTTGCGGAGGGGCGCGTCCGCGGCCACCTCGATCACGTTGTGGCTCCGCTCCTGGGGCGCCACGGAGCCGTTGGCCCGGCGCCGCCCGATGGTCCCCGCGGCCGCGCCGTCCGGCCTCCGGGGCGGCCCCGGCTCGTCCTCGTTGGCGCTGATGCCGATGCCCTCGTCGCTGGCCTCGGCCGGCAGGTGCAGCAGCCGCCGCTTCTCCCTCTCCCGCGCCCGGCCGCAGTGGATGTCCACCTCCACCTCCACGCGGCTGCCGTTGCTGAAGACGCCCTCGATGGGCTCCTCGTCGTCGCTGTCCAGGCCGTTGTCGGAGAAGGCGCTGGAGAAGGTGGCGCTGGACAGCTGCCGCTGGAAGCAGTGCGCCAGGCCGCCGGGGTGCAGCAGGCAGCGCGGCTCGCGGGCGTACGCGGGGCTGCTGTCGGGCGGCGCGCCGGGCGGGGGCTCGTCGGACGCCGTGGAGCCCACCTCGCTGCTCATCTCGGACGCCGACAGCTCGCTGCTCATCTCGGACGCCAGCCCGCTGCTGGAGGACGGCACGCCCAGCGCGTCGGCCGGCCGCTCCCTGCCCGCCACGCCGGCGGGCGGCGGGAAGAGGCCGGGGCTGGGCGGCGGGCCGGCGCCCCCCGCGCCCAGCTCGCAGCAGCAGAAGCCGTCCTCCGCCACGCTGAGCTGCACCACCACGGCGCTCAGGCTGTCGTGGCAGCCGTAGCTCTGCGCCAGCGTGCACAGCTTCTTGGCGGCGGCCAGGGCGTCGGGCACGTGGCGCACGGCCGCCACCGCCTCCTCCACCGACAGGCTGTCCCACAGGCCCTTGCTGCCCAGGATGAAGAACTCGTCCTGGGGCGTCAGGGGCACGGACTGCACGTGGGGGCGCGGCACGACGCTGGGGTGCAGGAAGGTGTAGCCCAGGATGCGCGTGGACTCCGTCACTCCGTTCACCTTGCCGTCCTGCAAGGGCAGGGGGCGGCGGGGCCCAGACGGACCGTAAGGCAAGTGGGGCGCAGAGAACGCCCCCCTCGGCTCCCCCCGCCAGCCGGGCTGGCCTGGTCTCTCCCCCGAGCCGCGAGCTCCCGCCATGGGATGCGGGGCTGCACGTGGTGCTAGCGGTCCCGCGGGCGCTGGGGGCCGTGTCCGCGGGGATCGCTGGGATCCTGCAGCCCCGCACCATCTCTCGCGCACACAGGGCCGGCTCAGCACCTTGTGGGGAGCCAGAGACCAGAGCAGCTCCCCGAGGGCCCGGAGTTGAAAGGACCCTGTAAACCCGGAGTGAGGCTCCTTCCTAGCAGGTTTCTCAACAGAACCACTGTGAGCAGCTGGGGCCAAGCCATCCTTTGCTGCGGAGCCGTCCTGTGCATCGGGGCATGTGGAGCAGCTACCCCCGGCCTCCCCCTGCCACCCACCCAGAGCGCTCTTCACCCAGCCCTGAAAACCCAGTGTCCCGGCGGGGGTTGGGGGTGCGAAGAACCCGGGTGACACAGCGCTCCCTCAGGCAACAGGAGCTAGGCACCAGAAATCACAACTGGCCACAAATGCACTGATCCCCGGGTCTCAGAAGACAGACGGATCCGCTGCATTGGGGAAAGGAGGCTCAGAGGCTTCCAAGGCCCAGCCTGCAAGCGGCAGAGTCAGGGTACCTGCCCCAGCAGCGGGATCCCGGGGCGCCCCCTCAAGTCCCGAACCGGAGCCTTCACAGAGGGGCTGGTGAGCCTCAGCTGAGCTGAGGCCATGAGGCACTGGGCAGAGCCTCGGACCCAGGGAAGCCATGGAGAAATAGTTCATTATCCCATCTGTGATGTCTTGACATCTCATTCAAGGCCCCTGCTTTGTGACCTGCCGACTTGGAATGTCGCTGGTTTCTGCCGTGACCCTGGCTCCATCCTCCCTGCCACCCCAAGGAAAACCGCGCTCCCCTCACCTCCGTGACAATGGCCTTGTGCTGTTTAATTCTCTTCCGCTCTTCCTCACAGCTCATGACGTACGATCGGGACAGAGGCAACGGCTTCCCGTTCCGGCAGAGAACCGTCTGGCACTTGCCCACATTCGCAGAGGTCAAGGTGAAGGATCCTCCTGGGTCCATGGGATCATGCTTGATATGACAGAGGACAGCAGCGCCTCCAAGTTTCTGCCCCGCGGTTCCAAGTTTCCTGGAACCCAGACAGCACAGGTGAAAACCCAGCACAACCCGTCAGGGCCCGTTTCGCTAACTCCGCAGGAGGCCTAGGAGGAGAAACACAGCCCCCGGCTCCACTCGGCCTCTCACCAAAGCTAGAGCCGCTGGGCTGCTCCAAGGGAAAGGCACCCCCCCACCCCCCACCCCGGCCCTCTTGTCTGCTCACGGCTGGGGGAGGGTCACTTCACCGCCGAAGGAGCCCTTGTCCCCAGCTCCCTCATCATGACACAGCAGGGACGGCAGGGAAAGGGTCCGTTCTCTCCCCTCCTCCTCTCTATACCCCTCTGCCCGCCGCGACGGACCCGAGGGGGCCCTCGGACAGGTGCAGCCGTACTCCCCACGCAGACCCACGCACTTGGACGTGACCTGGCCGCCCACCCTCTTGTCCTCTGTAAGGACATTGGCTGGTATGAATGAGCCTTTAATTTCTGGACCATTCGTGTTCTTGCCTTGCCTTTCTCTACCAGTGTTACTTATTCCAGAATATTCACAGGAAGGACGTTCTAGTGACCAGGCTCCAGAGCTGGAGATCCGCCCCTTTGTCCGTGACCCTACTCCACGCACGGAGTACACACAGCACCCCCAGGTTCTGACGGAAGGAGCCAAGAACTCCCGTCACAAGCCTCCCAGGGCCCGGCTGCCCCCGAGTGGTGCCGAAGCAAGAAGGCGAAGACAGGCTCCTGCTTTCCGGGGCAGACCCGCGGGTCCTGTCAGCTCCCATCAATGGTCAACGTTAGGCGCGCAGCGGCACCAGCCACGGAAACCAGGGCTGCCCACTCGAGTAAGTTCGGATGTCGGCCACAAGACGACACATGGTTCCTCGGGGGCTGAAAAGGATCACTCCAGATCCCATGGCCTCTTACCAGGGAAAAGAAGGGGCCTACAAATGGTGCTGGAGTCGACCATCCGGGTCTGTGAGCTCGGACCTGTGGCCTTCCCTGACCAGGGGGGCACTGCCTGCGCCCTTTCAAGGCACAACGGTTCCTCCGAGCAAAGCCAGCAACTGGACGGTACGTGGGGACCGGCACGGCTGGGGGATCAGAGTTCGAGGTTCCTAATTCTTGTTCAGTGCTCGAGTGTCGACAGAAAGCGGACCTCTTCGGGGTGCGGCTGTGAAGGGGGCGCGTGCACACGTTGTGCACGTGAGGACTGGTGGTTACTTTTTCCCCAGGACACAATGGTGATAAAAACAGAAAAGCGGATCGATGTGGCTGGAGGTTGGAATGTCCTCTGCAGTGGCGACCTGCACCAGGTCAAACTCTGGCTGCGTCATCTACTGACGACAAACTTGTTTTACTTCTAAGTGCCTCAGTTTCTCATCCGTAAGGTAAGTACACCCTACCCAGTGAGACAGCTAATGTTACTGTGCGGCATGTGGGGTATTTAAAACAATGACTGGGACATATTAAGGGATCAGTAAATATTATCTGTTATCGGTATTTAATTGCTAATGGGACGTGCCCACTAGAATCTGCAAGGCAGAAGTGAGTCCAGAAGCAGAGCGCCTCACCGAGCGGTCTCTACCAAGCTCTTCAGGACTTGGGGTAACTTTAAAGGCTGCTCCAAACCAGCACTCTGAGCAGATACTCTTTCTACCCCTGTTGCAAAGCTACCTCCCTGGCCGATGACCAGGGGAGAGAAAAAGGAGGCCTCGGCATTGGGCCCGCGGAGTGTTTGCAGTACAGGATGAACAGGCAATTCCTTTACAACCTACAAAGCCATTAAAGTGACTTCAGAAGGAGCCATTCTTCGAAGCGGGGAGTGCTTGTAGCATTCGTCCCTGAGAGTTACAAACACAGTCTCACAGTTTCTACAGTGACCAAAATCACCGACTCGGCCTCCTACAAGGTCATCTGAGCACCAGTATGTCTCGAGGGGACACGGTCCAGCCCTGATCCTTATGCAAAACCAGATCACCTGAATGCCTCCTGCATACCCACAGGCGACACGCGGTGCTTTGGGACTACTGGCCAAACACTCAAGGAAGAGCAAGATAACCCAGCAGGGACTGGAAGTTTCTTACCTTTGCATGACAATGAACGTATTAACCATGTATTCCTCTTCGTTTTTTGTCTTCTGCAGCTCTTCGGCCAGGATGTCACTCATAGTGCACTGGAGAAGGTAGGGCACCTCGACGTTCCGGTCTCCATCAAACACCCCGTACAGGGCCTCCCGGTTGTCGCAGAAGTTGTTCACGGACAGCGCCGCAACACACAACCTGCGGGGCGAGAGTGATGGGTGCTGAGTCCGCCCTCCTCCCTTCCCCAGCCCAACACTATGCCCAGTCTCGTCTCTTCCTTCCTGACCTCAGACGGGGAAGAGTAACTAAGGCAAACTCACCCCGGCTAACCGATTCCAACTCATTTCCGTAAAGCAAAGAAGAATGATGAACACCGACACTGCACATGCGCTGCCTGCCCCGGGGTCTTCTGATTTTATTTTTGAATGGCAGAGAAAGAAAGAGGAGGAGGTATGGGAAATAATACAAGATTCTGAATCCGTATGTCCACATGCACTCGTAAACGCGTATTAAGGGAACTTCCACACTGGGCAAAGCTGGAGTACCAACCAGAACACTGGGCCCCTTTGTTATGTTTTTTTTTTCTCAAACAACTTAAAAAGGCAGGGGGAAAAAAGAAACACCAAACCAAACTAATGGAACAATGGTATTCAGACACAGACTGATAAGAGGCTCGGGTCAGAGAGCAAGCATGAAGCCGGCCCAGCTTATGGCCCAGAGGAAGTTTCTGGGCCTCAGCAGGGAAAAGAGCCAAGGGAGAAGGCAGCCGCCCGGGCTGCAGGTAGAGCAAGGGAGCGGGAGTACGCTCCAGAGGCCGGCAGAGTCTCTGCACT
>RCUC01068933.1:0-16238 GCA_003697995.1 Taxidea taxus jeffersonii
AGGCTCAGAACCGTCTGCATGGCATCCCGTTTCTTTCGTACCTTTTCCTTTCCCCAAAATGCCACACGCACTTCCTGTTTCTGGGTGTATCTGTTCTGCCCTGTGGCCTGGCAGCAAAGAGCAGAATTCTGGAGTCAGACGAGCCGAGGGTGGAAACCCAGCCCACGCTCGAGCTCCGTGGCCCTCGGGCACGGCCTGTGAAATCTCAGAGCTTCCGTTTCAACGTCTCTCAAACGGCGCTGATAATAATGCTTCACGGGGTCACCCAGGAGTGAGCATGTTACACAATTCCTAGTACACGCTGAGAATTGTAATACTAATTCACTAATGCGATTATCCCATTGCTCTATTCTAATCATTCATTCATTCAGGACCTATGTTTGAATGCCTGCAACGTACCAGGAGCTTCTGGGCCCTGGTGTCACAGGAGAGACCAGAAAAGTGTTTCTTGACCACAGCTTGGTGTCTGTTATCTTGATTTTATTTTGGAATTGCCACCAACACACACACACACACATACATACATACTCTAGTCCTTGGTCACTCTGCTTCCTGCTGGAACTTAGCTATATTGCTGGTTAAGGCATCCCTGCTTTTCCAAAAAGCATTAGGAGTCTTGTTGCCAGTCTTCTAGGAAAAGCAGGTAAGAAGTAACCATAAGAGGCACAGGCAGCAACAATGTTTCCAGGATCCTATTTTTTTTGTCCTTAGCCATTGGCTCTGGGTGGAGATTTCTGGTACCAGAGGCACTACAGGAACTTCCTCCCCGGTCACCAGCATCCCACCCCTAACACACAAAATGTGAAGTTCCCACTTCCTGGTACTTAGGCCAGAAGCGCCGGGGCAAAACAGGCATGATTCTCACACCCCTAGCCTCGAAGGAGTGCCAGCCTGGATGAAACCCTTCTTTCTGGATCCCCGGAAAGATGACTGCGTGGCATTTCATCTCAACAGGTACCCCCACATCCCTGCAAACAACTGGGGTTCTCTTCCTCCTTTGGGAGAAAAGACCCGAGTTCTGTCTCTTCAAGTTGCTGCTCTCCCGCAAAATGGAGGCGCAGCATTAGTCTTCACCCCGTATCTGTCATGAACTGAGGCTTCAAATCTGCACACACACTTCTCTGGAGCTCGGGGCGGCCCCCTCCCCTCCCCAGAAAGCTCTGTTGATGCACTGACATGAATGGAAATGCAGTGCGATTCTCCAGAAGGAAACCCCCACCGTTCTGATCTGTGTTCACCAAAAAGCCAAATGGAATGAAGCCCAAACCTGGTGTCAGAGGGGGTTAGCCTAGAATGGCCACCCCGGCTGGTGAGCTCAAAGGCATGCGGTGACGCTGCCCGGGTCCAGCTCTGGTCAGGGGCCCCTCCCACTGACGGAGCCAAGACTTTGATCCTGACGCAAATGTCTGCCCTGCCCTGCGCTTCTAAGAAATAAACACTCAGAAAGCATGAATGGGGTGCCTTCTAAACGCCCGTTGGAGCTTTCCACGTGCGGCTCATGTCGAAAATCAGAATCTTCATGCAATGCCCAGCAGCCCCGAGGGCCGAGAGGATTGGCGTCTAAGGCTGAGTGTGGCATGCTGGGAGGCATCCGGCTCGGGACCGAACGCATCACAGAGGAACAGAGAGCGAGGGAAAGTGGGCTCCTCGGCCCCTGCCTTCACGCACCTCCAAGAAAGCACGACTGTCCTGGTTTCTCATTTATTCCTTTTGAGAACCTTATGGGGGCCTGACAAGTAGTAAGGATTCAGTAAATGTCGAAGATGGTGATGGTGGTGATGGTGGTGATGGTGGTGATGATGGTGATGATGTGGTGATGATGGTGATGAAGATGATGAATAGGATCAAGACGGTGCCTGGAGAGGAGAAGGAGGAGGCGTCATTAAGCTGCATTCCCTGAGGACAGCAACAGTGTCTTACCAGCGTAGGACCTCGTCAGTCTTGCCCCACCTTCCCAGGCCCCTGGAACAGGCCCTGGTAAGAGAAGACGCCATAGAAATATTTGTTGAATCATTGGACAGATGAGTTGAAGAACTTCTGTGTCCCTCTCCATCACCGAGCCCCGAGCAGATGCTCAGTCCGTATCCCTATCGCTTGACATTCATAAGTGGCCAACCTCGTGGGCGTGTTGAGCTCCCAGACACTCTTGCTGCTTTCACTCTCTCGTCCTGGTAGCTTCTGGCCAAGGAGGGTGTAGACTGCTGTCGCCCTACAAGACGTGGGAAAAGAACAGCCCGGATTGATGGGGGTTTCCAAAGACCCAGCCATGGAGCACGTCCCTAATCTTAATAAGGGGCGCCCTTGGGCCTGGCTGGAGTCCCTCTGGGAGGAGCCAAAGCTAATTTGGTGCCTTTTGGCCTTCCTACTGCATTTTTAGCAGGAATAAAAGCAACTTTGGTTTCCCCTCAGGCCTATAAATAATTCAGCCCCATTTGTGTATCACTGAATCTCTTTCAGCAGGAAGCAGGAAAGGTCGGGGCCAAGTAAGTATCTCTCCAATGTTTGTGCATAATGTTAAGGAGTATTTTTAGGGAAAATGGTGTTCAGAGTAGAGATGAAGAGAAACGGGGAGGTCATTGTGCTCAAGCACAGATATTCCCGAATGGATTAGCGGGGGTTCCCACCCCCACACCCCAAGCCTCTCCACATGCCCAACCGCCCCCCCACATGGTCCCCAAAGGCAGTGGGCTCCAGCCTGAGTTGCTGACCTGGAGAGGGGTTCATGAGCATCACACCCTTAAAATGGAATGGAGCTGCTTAAGCTTTTCCCAGCCCAGAAGGGAGCCCGAAGAGTTTACATCCTCGTTCTGAAGCCTCCAGATTCTAGAAGGACTTTAAAAAATAAAGAGAAAGGAAAGGTTCTTCCTGAGTAAGAATTAAATGCAGGAGTTGCCTGCCGGCAGAGGGCAGGACACAAGATTATGGTGCTTTGAAGCTGCCTGGTTGTGTGATCTCAGGCAAAGGACTTATTACGAGGGTTCAGATTCAGAAGCTTTGGCGAGATGGCAATGCTCCCTAGAGTTAGATATTCTTTGAAATATATTCTAGGCTGTGATTTCCAGTGGCTGGCCTTCCAGAAGTACGTGATGTGGTCTTGATCTGTCAGGAATGCCTCAAGAACTCTGCATTGTGGATGTCACCCTTTCTTGTTCCCTGGTCTGTTGTTTCATGTCCTCTCATTGCTTCCCCTGTCCCCTCCCCTCTCTTGTCCTTCCGTGGAACTTCAGGGAAGAGCAGGAGGGGCTGGGTGTGCTCCTTCCTTATCTTGGTGCTATCCCCTGAAACTGATTAGCCAGGGAATAAGGCCCCCACGAGGGCTGCTCACTGTAGCATAACTAAATTCCACACCTAAAAAGAACAACCAAGGACAGAGAACACCATCTTGGTCGTGAGAACCTTGATGCTTCAGAGAAAGGATGTGAACGTCTTGAGAAAATGCACCTAGAACAGGGCTCCTTCCCCTGGGATCCACAGAGCCTCTAGGTGTCCTGGATCTAATTTTGGGAGTCTATGAACTTGAATGGAAACAAATTAGGAAAAAATTTTCAATGACGTCTACCTGGATATTTTCATTTCCTTCAACTGAACAGAGACAACCAGGCATGGTAAGACTTACTTTATCGTGACTTTGTTCCCAAGGGAAACCAGACACACCTTCCCTTCACCTTACAATAGTTGTAGACATTGTAAAACATCGTTTGTGCTCAGTACAGCTCTGAAGTCTTGGTATTCATTAGATCTTTCAATAGATCTAGTCGTTTAATGCACTAACGAGGAAGTATGTGTATTAATTCTGTCACAAATTGGTATTTTTAAATATTTTGGCAGCAGTGAAATTCATTCCCTATGTGATTCTGATTCTTTCATTTTATGCATTTTTTTAAAAAAAGAACTTTTTTGAGAAGAGATCTGTCTTCACCCATCTTACCTTTGCCCCACGCTGCCAAAAAAAGTTAACGTTCGCAAAAGGCCATGCTGCCTTCCAAATGTGTCTGCCAGGAACTCTGAGCATGGGGCCCCTTCCTGGGGCCCCCTCAGTCTCCAGGCTCATCCCATCTTGTTCATGCTCCACTTACCAGCTCCTGCCCTTCCTCCATGTTATTCGGGCCAATTAAGAGAAGGAGGAGGAGGAGGGAAAAAAAAGCAACAAGAACCCCAACAGTACGCCTTGCAACTGACCTAGTTCTTCCCTATGAGTTCACATCCACCCCGTCTGGCGAGTTTAGAGGACCAGAGAGGCCAAGGGTTTGGGCCCAAGCCACACAGCTAGTGACGAGTAGGTCCAGCGCTCCACGATGCCTCGTGCCCCCTTGCCTCCGGCAGCCGTCCTATCCTCACCAGCCCCCCTGGTCTCTCTGCTTGACAGCCACCCTCCCAAAGTGTCCTGACACCCAAATCAGCTTATTTTATCTTTATCCAAGGTGGTTTATACTGTGTAGTTTTCATTACTCCAAACGGAGACAGAAGTTCTATGGGGAAGTCTTAGTATCTAGAGGACCATGTCCATGGCACTGGGGCAGGAGCCCTCTTGGCTGGCTGGGAGCGTATCAGTTAGCACAGGCGAGGTATGCTGCAGAAACAAAGGATCCCAAAAGCCCAGAGACCTGACCGCAAAAATATTTGTCTCTCGTTCATGTTACGTGTCTTTCAGAGCCAGCCGGGGCTGTGTTCTGTGTCTTCTCTTTAGGACCTACAAGCCCCCACGATCTGGGGCTCGACTTTGGCCAAGGAGAAAAAAGAACATGGCTCTTAAACCTTCCCCTCGGATGTGACTCGGGTCACTCCCACTCACGTTTCATTGGCCAAGGCAAGTCCAAAGCATGGAGTCTTTGGGGGAAGGCGAGGAAGCCAAGATGCTAGTGAGTGATGCAACTAGTTTGGGGGGAAAGCACACGGAAAGGTGCTCCCTCCTCACTACAAGCTAAGTGGCTGCAGGTTTGACCTCCGGCGATCATTCACATATTTATGAGACCGACCCTCACTGCCTCTGATCTGCGAGCATCATAGCCCTAACAAGTATGATGACGACAGATTGCCTTTTAGAATTATTGCCACTTTCAGGGGCACCTGGGTGGCTCAGTGGTTTAAAGCCTCTGCCTTCGGCTCAGGTCACGATCCCAGGGTCCAGGGATCAAGCCCCGCATCGGGCTCTCTGCTCAGCGGGGAGCCTGCTTCCCCCTCTCTCTCTCTGCCTGCCTCTCTGCCTACTTGTGACCTCTGTCTGTCAAATAAATAAATAAAATCTTTAAAATTATTGCCACTTTCAGAGAGTGTGTTTAGATGAGAAAGCTCCCTCCCCTGTTCCCTTCTCCCCACGGCTCTGACAACAGCACCTCCAAGACTCTGATAGGAGACTCTGATACTCCTTGCTCGTCGTCTCTGTCGTCCCAGCCACGGCCCAGGACACACATTGGCCATGCAACACAGACACAGCCACTCGCCCCGAAATGCTGCCGATTTGCGAAGCTTGCATCCGCTCACCCTCTGAAGGCAGCGTCAACACCAGCCCGCAGACACTCTTCCTGAACCCTGTTCTCTAACGCAGGGACTGCTCTGGGCCCATCCCTGTCCCCTCTGAACTGAAACGCCACATGGAGAGAGAATGCCGGCGCGGCAAGATGGGTTAGCAGAAGGAGCTAGAGAGCTGTCGCTGGAACGGTTTTCTTCTTTCCCGCTGATGAATGAGAAGGTGGCCGGGCTCGCTTCCGTCTCAGGCAGGTCGTGGTGGAGAGGCGTTCGTGATGTGATCAGGTGATGGATTTTCTCACACCTTCGCCCGCTGAACCGTGCTGGCTTTGTCAAGCCTTGCGCAAGGTGGATAGAAGAACAAAGAGCTTGGCTGCAGGAGCAGTCCACGGGTGATGAACTTGCTGCGATGACGTAATGTCATGGGATGGTGAGAAAGTGTCATGGCACGGTGCGAAAGTCAGGATTAGGTGTGCGTACCATCCCATGGGCAGTTTCCTTTATTGGGCTCATTTTCCCCACCAAGTTATGGTGAAAACTGTCAGGCGCACAGCAATGTTGATTCATTAACATTCTCCTAATCTTGATCTGCTACTGATCTGTCCTTCCCTCCATTCTTCTGTCCATCCCTGGATCCCTCTAATTCTTAGTTCATTTCAAAGTAAGCTGAAGACATCAGCATCCTTCCTTCTAAATACCTCGGCATGATTGTCGTAAAGTAGAGTTCAGTATTTCTGGATATTTTGTGTGGACAATTTACATACACTGAAATAGACACGTGTCAGGCTTACATTCCCTAGGCTTTGACAAAACCATCTGTCAGCATAATCCAGACCCTTTGAAGATATGGAAGATCTGAAAGGGTCCTCTCTCCCTTCCCGGTCAATCCTTGCCCTCGTCACTGCCGAGTTTTGCTTGTTCTAGAATTTCAAAGAAGTGGATGTACTCCACATGTCCTTTTATGTGCCTGCCTTCTGCTCAGCCCTTCGTTTCCGAGAATCGTTCGCTTTCTGCATGTACCAGTAATTCGTTCCCTTCCGTTGCTGAGTCATATTTGATGGAATAAATGTTTGTTTAATGCACTTTTTACAAGGAAACTTTCAGAATTAAGCATTAAGTTTTAAAGAACATACAGTGATTGTTTTTATAATTCACTGACTTCTAAAAATTGGGAGCTTTCACATAAAAATCTAGAGGGGGCGCCTGGGTAGCTCAGTCGGTTAAGCATCTGACTCTTGGTTTGCGCTCAGGTCATGATCTCATGGGTCGTGGGATCAAGCCCCGTGTCAGATCCGTGCTCAGCAGGGAGCCTACTTCTCCCTCTCCTCATCTTCCTGCGGTCCTCAGAGCTCCCTACTGATCCCACCTGGGCAACTTCATTCATTTACACCCCCTGTCTGCCCCAAAGGTAGATGATTTTCTGACTCTTGTCAGTAGTGGCCAAGTGCTCCAAAGTGATCATAGGGGGTGCCTGGGTGGCTCAGCCGGTTAAGCATCTGCCGTCATGTCATGCCATCAGGTCATGATCCGAGTCCTGGGCTTGAGCCCTACGTTGGGCTTCCTGCTCAGGGGGGTGTCTGCTTCTCCCTCTTCTCCCCATCTGTGCTCCTTCTCACTGTCCCTGTCTCCGTCAAATAAATAAAATCTTTTAAAAGCGGGGCAGGGGAAGATAGATTTATGAAGGAGGGGACAAGTAAATGAACGTGATCTCATTGGCTGTGTTGCACCCAAGATCCCACATTCCAGAAAGGATAAGACCTTAGCTTTGGAATCAGTTATACCTGCGTCCAGATCCCATCTCTATGTTGCATTGTCTTGGGTGCCCCCTCCTTTCACTTCCCTCTTCTGTACTATGCGGGTAAAAAAATGAGAACTTACCAGTTGCCAGAGGGATCGATGAAATAACATATTTAGCCTGCCGGGCACCACCAGGATGATAGTTTATAATCATTGATGTCATCATTGTTATCATTAGCTGGTTCCCTACAAGAGAGGAGGTCAGACCGTTTTTCATCCCATCTTTCCAGTGCAGCAATTTGGAACCTCTGAATTCGGAGAGACTGTAGTTGTGCCTAATGGAGGGGATGAATTTCTTGATCCGTATGTCCTCCTTTCTCACCTGAGTTGGGTCCCAGATAGAAGCCATTGCAAAAGCGGAATCCAGGCAAATAGGCAAGAACTTCTTTCTCATGTTTTAGAGGAGTTGGGACGAAAAGACAGGAGAGCTGTAGAGACGGAGGGTGGAGAATGTCAGAGGGGAAAGGCCAGCAGCAGATCCCAGTACACACGTGACATTAGCACATATGGACATCGCACTCCCATCAGTGGGAGAAAGACAGATTATTCCATAAAGATAACGACTGGGAAAGCATCTGGAGAGATAGAAAGGGGGATCCACATTCCATACCTTGCACTAAGATCCCAGATAGAGAGCCAAGACTTAAACATAACGTAATGCAGCCATTAAAATACTAAAAGAAAACATGAAGGGCTTTCTTTTTTTTCTTTTTTATAAAATCTTGATGAAAAGAAAACATGCACTACTACAATTTAGCATCCGTATATAAAAGAGAGATACATTTGAACAAATAGGTAAGCAATTTCGGCCTTTAAAAGCCACCAAGTTTAAAAAGATTTATGACATAGTGGGGGAAATATTTATGCAAAGCAGAAGGAAAGGTCATTTCCTAAATAGAAAGAAATCCTGTACATCCGTTCAAAAAAGGCCAACAGCTCAATGGAAAAAATGGACCAAATGTCCTTCATTTAAAAATAAAATATGAGGCCACCTGGGTGGCTCAGTGGGTTAAGCCTCTGCCTTCGGCTCAGGTCATGATCTCAGGGTCCTGGGATCGAGCCCCTGCATCGGGCTCTCTGCTCGGCAGGGAGCCTGCTTCCCCCTCTCTCTCTGCCTGCCTCTCTGCCTACTTGTGATCTCTGTCTGTCAAATAAATAAATAAATCTTTAAAAAAAATAAAATAAAATATGAATAGCTCTTTAACACCTGAAAATACACTCACCCACTCAAGTTATAAGATACATGAACGTCGAAGTTGGAATCTCACCTCGAACTTCCCCATTGCCACCATATTCTGCACTAGATTCCCTGACTGTTGATCTTAGAACTTGCAGTTTGTACTACTCTCTCCCCATTTCCCTCACCCCCTCCTTGGCAACCACCGTTTTACTCTGTTTCTGTAAGTTTGGCTTTTTTTTTTTTTTTTTAGATTCCCCATGTAAGTGAAATCATACAACATTTGTCTGAGTTATCTCACTCAGCCTCATACCCTCAAGGTCCAGCCATGTTGTCACAAATGGCCGCAATTTCTTCTTTTTTTTTTTCTTTTTAAAGATTTTGTTTATTTATTTGACAGAGATCACGAGTAGGCAGAGAGGCAGGCAGAGAGAGAGGGGGAAGCAGGCTCCCTGCTGAGCAGAGAGCCCGACGTGGGACTCGATCCCAGGACCCTGGGATCATGAGCTGAGCCGAAGGCAGAGGCTTAACCCACTGAGCCACCCAGGTGCCCCTAGTGCCTTCTGTTATTCCTTCTGTTATGGCTGGATAATACTCCATTGTATGTCTCTGTGTATATCTATCACGTTTTCTTTATCCGCGCATCTGCTGATGGACAACTGAGATTGTCTCCATGTACTTGACTGTTGGGAATAATGCAGACATGGGGCTTCAGATCTCTCTCCAACAGAGTGATTTCGTTTCCTTTACATAAATGCCCAGAAGTGGGATTGCTGCATCATATGGCAGTTTTATTTTTACTTCCTTGAGGAACCTCCATACTGTTTCCCGTGGTGGCTGCGCCCATATGCGTTCCCACCAACAGTGGCCCAAACTTTCAAAATTAAAAATGCACATGCTAGGTGACCCAGAAATTCCCCCGGGGGAAAGTTATCCCATGGTCACACTCAGACTCGTGGGAGATGCTGTAAGTACAAAGGTTATGTGCAGTATTGCTGGCAAGAGCGAAACAGCGAGGATAACCTAAAAGCTGTAATAAGTGTTGGGGAAGATAGATTATGGTACATCCTGCAAATGGAATACTGCTTTGGAGGAATATAGAACAATCGCCAAGACATATTGTTAAAATTGACCAGGGTGGGTGGGACAGGTACAGAATGGTGACTGTAGTAAGTGACCCTCGGGTGCAGGGGAGGGAGGGAGGGGAGCAGATAACGCACGCATGCGCAGGCTGTATCCAGAAAGACATAGTAGAAGAGACCAGTATCAGTAGTTGACTCTGGACACGGAAGCTGCCTTGCTGAGGCTGCGTACCCTTTTAAATTTTATGCCATGTGCATGGATTACCTATTCATTTTTTCTTAATTTAAAAGAGAGTACAGTTGCTATCTCTGGGCCTTTTAAACAGGGATGACTATTTTAGCAGACTATCACAAAGAATACGCAAGCATTGTTAGAATGGTCCAAATATATTCTCCTATAACCCGGGAATTCTAGGAATTTCCTGAAATACATCAGCACCAGCTAATTCCATCGCACTCAAGATGCGGAAAGAATGTCTATTAGATGTGTCGAAGCATCCCGGGCTTTTGACCTCCAGGTCTCCAAATCCATTAGCACAGAGCAGAAGGGAGTAGCCTGGGATCCCCCAGTCTCCTTCCGTAGCCTCCAGAACACACAGGACCTCATCCCAGCCACACTTGATGGTCACCCAAGTCCCGGGGACCATCACACACACAGGCATGGAGAACAGAAGGCGATTCTTAACATAAATGGAATTTGGAGCTATTTCCAAAGCTAGAACGCATTCAGACCGTAACGGGAAAGCATTTTTAGCTTCCAAATGGTAACTGACATTTGAGGGCTTACAATCTGCCAAGCTTCGACCATGAATTCTCTCTTCTCATTTTTACCATGATGATGCCTCTCGTCATTTCCATTTCCAGGTGAAGCAGCGCGTGCTCAGAGATGTTCGTCCAAGGTCACAGAGTGAGACTCAGACTCAGGCAGTCTGACTCCAGAAAGCCTTCCCTCTGTCCTCCCTACACCGCTTTTAAAATCACCAAGCCTTGCCTCCCACCTGCCCGTGGCCACCTTCTTGCAGAGCAGAGCTCCAGGTGAGTACACAGTGGGCTGGGAGGGGCGAGGGGGAGGGTCTCCCTCAGGTGGAACAGATCGTCTGTTCCTCTCTCTGCAACACCACCCGAGTCTCCAAGCAGCAAGGTCAAGGTCTTCCCTGAAACCCGTGAGGGAAAACGTGGTGGTCGGGGGCTGGGTTTCTGTGACGACCACTTCCCAGCCATGTAACTAGAGCTCCCCGGAGAAACCAAACCAATAAGGTAGAGAGAGAGACAGAGGGGAGAGAGGGAGAGAGAGAGGTTTATATTATAAGGGATTGGCTCATGCAATTAAGGAGGCTGAGGAGTCCCTCGATCTGCTCTCTACAAGCTGGAGACCCAGAGAAGCAAGAGGTGTTGTTCTAGCCCAAACCCAAAGGCCTGAGAAACCGAAGAGCCAAAGGCACCGATCCCAGTCCAGCTGCAAAGGTGCGAGAACCAGGCTTGCCCATGTCTGAGGGCGGGAGAAGATGGCCATCTGAGCTCCAGCACAGAGAGCAAGTCTGCCGTTCCTCTGCCTTTTTCCATTTGGGCCCTCAGCAGAGCAGACGATGCCCCCACATGGGTGAGGGCGATCTTTACTCAGCTGATTCAGATGCTACTGTCTTCCAGAAACACCGGCACAGACACACCCGGAATTCAGGTTTTACCAGCCACGTGGGCATCCGTGTGGGCTCAGTCCGGTTCATGCACAAAATTAACCTCCACTTGGCGCGGGTGACTTAGCCACCTCGGAATGAGCGGGTCCGAGGGGAGAGCCTGGCACGCAGACGGGCATTGAGCCAAGCTAACGGCTGTTCGGAACATTGTTGTTCTCTTGTACGACGTTTCTCTCCGGCGCCACTCTCAGTGGCTCTCTCCTCTTTGTCTCTGCCACCCGGCACACAGTAGGTCCTCGCCCAGGCCGGCCTGGCACACAGTGGGTCCTCAGAATGGATGTTTGAATAGAACAAGTCCATTTTAGCCTTAATATCTTGAAGTGGTTGGAATTGTGTGTGACCCTACGTGTTAGCTCTGCAGAGGGTCAGGGCACCGCTGGGAGGGACAGTTCGTTGTGGCGGAAAGTGGCTGGTGGTCCGGGGCTGGGGAGCGGGGAGGGCGAGACGGTTCCAGATGCCGGAACTCCTCTCCTCCGAAACCACCCCCGCGGCAAAACTTCCCTCTCCTACGAGCCTGTGCCTCTAACATCTTTACAGCGAGAACAGTTCTTAAGGCTTTTACTGCACGATCGGCAAAGAAGATTTAAAATAGCACCAAAACAGAGGTCTGGGGACTCCAATCCACGCTACGCAGGGAGGCGCCGAGATGGCAGGAACCTCCAACACCGTTCGGGGATTCTGAACCTTGTCGCAGGTTAGGATCTCCGGGAGAAGTTTTATAAAAATTTCTAACGGAATCAGACTTTCTGGAATGGGGCCCGCTGTCGGTATTTTTAAAGCTCCCTGGAGACCCGAAAGTGCAGCCGAGGAAGGAGCACCAGTGGGTTAGCCTGGAACATCCTCCTCCTTTTTAAGGGGAAAGGCGCCTAACGTAACATTGACCATGAGCCGTTATGACGCGAGCCGCTCGATGGCGGTCAGTGTACCCACAGCGTCGTGTAACCACGACCTCTGCCTCGTTCCAAGACACGTCCAGCACCCCCAAAAGAAACCCCATACCCACTCAGCAGGCAGCCCCAATTCCCTTTTGCCCCAGCCCCCGGGAATCACTCATCTTCGTTCTGTCTCCGTGGATTCAGCAGCCTCGTGTCTTCAGGATTCACGCACGTTGCAGCCTGTGTGGGGACGTCGTTCCTTGTCGTGGGCGAATCTCCCAAGTGCAGAGCTACCGCGTTCTGTTTCTGCACTCGCCCGGCCGCGGACCTCTGGATTGTTGCTTGTCACCTCCTGTGAAAGCGGGGGACGTGAGGTGCGGTGAGCCCAGGAGGCCCCAGGAGTCACACGACTCAGGGAAGCAGACCGGGGAGCGGACCCTTGTCTCTTGATTCTCACGCAAGTCCGCCTCTGCCTCCACTGCCCCCCCGGGAGTGCGTCGGCTCCCTGATGAGTGTGTCAGCAGTCCGGTGGGTGTGTCAGGCCCCTGCTGAGTCGAAAGGGGCCTCTGAGGGCCAGCTGCGTGTGCACCAAGAGGCATTGCATCTGCTCGGCTGCCCAGCGGGGAGGAGCAGGAGAGAGGACGCAGGTGGAGAATGAGAAGCACACGTGGGCCACATTCTAACCCCTTGTCTGTCAGCTCCCTGCCCTGGGCCAGCCCACACAGCCCCCCCTGAGTCTCAGGCCGGAGCCCTCAGGAGCACGCAAGGCAAGACCTCCAGGAGGTGACCCCAGGAGCCCAAGGGAGGGTGTAGGGAAGAGAGGCAGGGAAGGAGAGGAACCAGGATGGGGTGCTCAGTCTGGTACGCAGCAGGCATCTCTGCAAGATGGGGCCCCTGGGTTGCCCCACCTGTAGGGAAGAGACGCTGGGGTGTTCACCCTGCAATCCCCCACCCACCGTGGCTCCTGGGGCTTTAACTCCATGATGCCTATGGGTGGGGACATAGCCCTCACGCAGAGAGTGAAGAGGCGAGGTGATGGGCACTGACATGACATGCTCTCATCTCTATTTCCTTCTCTGTGAGAGGGATCTGCAGGTGAGGCCATAGATAAACACAGAGGCGCAAGCCCACGGTGTTCAGCACTCGGTCTCCCCGCCTTCACCCCTGTTTACTCAACAAGCATTTCTTGAGCACCTACTGTGTGCCAGGCATCCTACCGAGCGCTGTGGGTGCAGAGAAAGATGACAGGTGGTCTTAGTCCATTCAGGCTGCAGTGACAAAATACCACAGATGGGTTGCGGGGGGGGCTTAAACCACAGCTTAAACCACAGACACTGATCTGTTGTGGTTTTGGAGGCTGGAAGTCCAAAGTCAGGGTGGTGGCAGATGTGGTTTCTGGTAAGGAGCTCTTCCTGGTTTGCAGACGGCTGCCTTCTCACTGTGTGCCCCCACGGAAGAGAAAGAGAAAGGGTTAGTTCTCTTCTCCACCACAGGGGGCTTCACCTTCACGACCTGATCACCTCCCGAAGGCCCATCTCCCAATACATGAGGGGCTTCAACATAGGAGTTTTGGGGAGATGAGGCTTCAGTCCATAGCGGAAGCGGTCCCCGCCTTTAGCAAACTCACAGTCTAATGTGGCTGAATGAGACCTCCCCTCCCTTCCAATGCAGAAGGACAGAAAGATGCCCAAAGTTCCGGCTCTGTCACTCAGGGGGAGATATACTCGTCATGGTGGAAAGCCCCAGCTGCCCCATGAACTACAAACTTATGGACCCATCCTGACTCACCTTCCTTCTTCACCTTTTCTCGGGGCCAGGCTCTAAGAGGAACAGGCTGGTTTGGACCCCAGTTCTGTTGACCAGCTGCACAGATCCCCTCCAGCCTCCGCCCTGTGATGGGCACGGCCCCCCTCCCTCCCCCTGCAAAGCCTCCGAGAGCTCATGCAGGGCAGGTGCAACTGGTCAGCCTTCAGCCATTTTCAATCTCGGAAACCTCCAAAAATAGCTAAACTCT
The DNA here is from genome assembly GCA_003697995.1 of Taxidea taxus jeffersonii. Classification (NCBI taxonomy): domain Eukaryota; kingdom Metazoa; phylum Chordata; class Mammalia; order Carnivora; family Mustelidae; genus Taxidea; species Taxidea taxus. The sequence continues at coordinate 14,106 of RCUC01068933.1, forward strand.
AATGCATATTTCAGGTTAGACTTGTTTATTTTCCCTCTCTCTGAGCCAGCAAGCTAATTTCCCCAGAGGGAGAAGGCAAGCAAAGGCTACTGCCAGAAAACAGAAGAATCGGCTTTAGCTTCTCCCTTGATTGCCCGTGGGGAGATGCCTCCCGGGCTCCATGCCTCAGTGCTCTGAAAGAGGCCCAGAGACCGGGGCCTTTCTGTTCTGTGAGCAAGACATTTGAATAAGGCCAACCGCACTGACTCTGGACATAGACTTCCAGGCCTCTCAGCTTGCAAGAGGAGAATCAGGGGCCAGCCGGGCACCAGCCTTGATCTTTTCTCAGTAGCCAGGCTTGGGGAAAAACAAAACAGAAACAGAACTACTGTGGTTTAAATTCCAAAGTAAGGAAGGAGCCTGGTAGACCAGGTGTCTGTGCAGCTAGGGCCGAGGATGGAAGGAGGATGGGTGGGTCTTGGGTGCAGTATTAGCAGACAGATGTACCATTTGGATGTATTCCTATCACAGAAGCTCAGCTATATTTAACCAGAATGAAGGATGGTAAAAACACAAGCTAGAAATGCTTAAATTCCCCATCCACGGGCTGCTTGAGAGTCGTGGCCCACCTTGACCTTGAGACCAAGAAGGTTGTGGGCCCAGACATCTGCACAGGCTTTCCTTCTGCTAGCAGAGCTGTTTGGGTAAGGACGGCCTGCCAGTCCCCCCAGGTCCTTCCTGTCTGAGGCCTTCAATGGCTCCGACGGAAACCTCATTCTCTTTGGGTCTGTAAGAGTTGCATGACTCCAGAACCTTCAAAAATGAAATGCAGAACTTGAACTTCAGAAAGAACGAGACGGTGGGAAAACATCAGGGAACTGACCCTTTGCCTGGGAGCTTCATAGAGATCTGGGTAGAAGGCAGTCCCAGTCTCCCTCTCCCAACCGCAGAAAATCCAGGACATCCATGAAGAAGGGGATCTGGTGATCTGAATCATCGCCGCTGAGATAAGCTTAAACCACCACACCACTGTGTCCCACAGAGTCTTCTGAATCCGTGGGAGGTGATAAAATGACCAAAGCCACCAAGATCGGAAGCTCTTTTTCTTTTCTCTAGAGACGTTCTGGAAAGCATTACCTCTGAGAAGAAGGGATCCAGGACCTCAAGGGTAGGAGCAAAAGAGGAGGGTAAAACCAGGACAGCCTGGCCCTTATTAGCCAGCATCTTCCCTTTGGGAATCCACGCTGCTGCATATGTACCGGGTGCCTGACACCTTGCCCCTTGCATCTGCACCTGTCGGCTGTACATAGAAGGTATTAATATTCTACTTTGGGGAAAATCTTGTCCCTTAAATGGTTGTGGGTTTTTTTTTTTAATTTTTAGTCTCAATTTGCACAAGAAGAAAATTAGACTGAGAACATTCAAGTGACAGGGCACCCGGGTGGCTCGGTCTCTTGAACCTCTGACTCTTGATTTCGGCTCTGGTCATGATCTCAGGTCGTAGAATCGAGCACCACGTCGGGCTCCGTGTTTGGGGGGATCCTTTTTCTCTCCCTCTCCCCCTGCCGCTCCCCCTGCTCACACTGGTGTTGTGTGCACACGCTCACCCTCAGGGCAATAAACAGATCTTTAGAAATGAAAGGAAAGAAAAAAAGAGAAAGTTCAAGTGACCTGTCCAAGGTTGCTCAGGCAATAGAGGACGGAGTCGGCTTTTGAATCCGCTTCCAAAGCTGAATGAACTCTTTCCACCGAGCTGCTTTAGAAGAGATGCAAGTGCCAAGGAAAATCACAACCCCGTTCTTAAGGTGGTCCCACAGAGCATTTTCTTTCACGGCTCTGCACCCGGTGCCAAAAGGCGGCATTTGCTTTTCTCTCTCTTGTCTCTCCTCTGCCTGGAAACCTCATTTGCATGAGGTCTGAAACAATACTTTTGGCTCATCCTCTTAGGAAACAGTGGAGGACGGAGAGACTAGCTTTTCTGGAGACTGCCAATGTCTAAATCAAAATTTTTCCCTCCAGTAACAGGTGGTCAGGATGGACCTTGTCCAGTTTTTTTTTCACTTTCAGGACGGTTGGTGTCTGTTCCACATGCCCTGTTTTTCTAGACAACTTCCTCTTGGAGAAGAAGATAGCACATACGCACGGCTACCATTG
>RCUC01068937.1:0-11300 GCA_003697995.1 Taxidea taxus jeffersonii
TGGGGAGAACATATTTACAAATTATCCTTGTACCAGAATCTGTAAAGAACTCTAAAAACTCAACAAAAGAAAATAAGAACCCAATTAAAAGATGAAATATTTGAACAGATGCTTCACAGAGGAAATATATGGATGGCCAATAAGCTCATGAAAAGATGAAAACCATTATTAGTTATTACAGAAATGCAAACTAAGACTACAAGGCAATACCACCATACTTCTAGTAGAATAGCTTAAACAACAACAACATAATACCAAGTGCTGTCAAGGATGTGTTGTTACTGGAATTCTTAAACATTGCTGATGAGAATGCAGAAAGGTACAGACACTCTGGAAAACTGTTTGGCAGTTTTTTTTATAAAGTTAAACATGCAGTTAAATTGTGACACAATAATCCCATTCCTAGTACTTACCCTACAGAAATAAAAGCTTGCTTTCCGACAAAGTCCTATATATGAACATTTATAATGGCCTTATTGATAACTACTCCCAAATTGTAAATAAGCTAAATATTCTTCTATGGCGGAATGGAGAAACATTGGTACATCCAAAACATGAAATGCTATGCAGTAATAAAAAGGAATGAGCCATTGATTCATGCAACAGTATGACTCTCACAGGTATTATCCTGAGTGAAAAAAAGTCAGTCCCAAAGGCGGAATATCATTATTTCATTTACACGATATTTGTATGAGAAGGGCAAATATAAGGATGAGATGGATCAGTGATTGCCAGAGATGAGAGGGTGAACGTTGCACCATCATGAAGGAATTTCCGGGGTCCTAGACCTGTTCTGTATCTTGATTGTGGTGGTGTCTACGTGTTGAAACTCATAGAGCTGTACCTTCAAGAAAGGGGGATTGGCTTTACTGTACATAAACTTGTACAAAGATAAGCCTCTCCCTCTAGTTTTTTCACCACACTACACTGTGTCTCCAAAGAGGGCAGGCATCACCTACAGCAATTCATAGCCAAGGGCAGGTCCCTCACAACTTCACCTCATAGAGTGTAATGAAGAGCTATTAGATTTTGTCTCCCAGAACCAATTTTCCCCCTTAATTACAACTGTATCTTTAACAGAGAAAAACTTGCTCTTCCATTTCAAGTGTTCTGGTGGAGAGGTCATTAATTCTGGCCATGAGAACATTGTTTTTCTTTGTTCTTCCTGTTTTCCTTTGTTTCTAAGCCTTGTTCTGCTACTTCTTTTCAATTAGGCCACTTCTGGTTGCAAGTAACAGCCTTCTGAAAATAATATGGAGATTTTGTTATCTCACATGGACAACCATTAGGAGGCTTAGCCGTCTCAAGGTGGCTTAATTTTGTGAACACGTGTCTATAATCAGGGATCTCCCTGCTGGACCTCCCTCCTCTTTTACCCTCTCTGATGATAACCTTCTAAATAAATAGTCCTTTGTTGGAAGTAGCCAGCGTCTGTCCCTTAGGCTTATAATGAGGAATCTTAGCTGGTGTGCAGGCCTGTTGTGACCCTGTGTTGTCACTGGAGTATAAACCCCCAGAGAACAGGAGCTTGTCATTGTATCTCCAGCACTGCCTGGCATAAAGTAGTGATCAATAATTTGATAGTCAATGACCAGTCAACCAGATGATTAGACTATACATTGCATGAAGGAACATAGCTGTGTTTGTTTTGTTCACTGCTGAATTCCCAGTGCCCAGAAAAGGGCCTAGCACATGGTTGGCACTCAATAAATATCTGTTGGATCAGTGAATGAATTTCTGGAACATCTGCAAGTGGGCCTGGTCCTGCAATAAAGTCTGGAAATTTAGCTATAAACAAGCCAAACAAATAAACTCTAACTTCCCAGAGATATGTGGGACACGCAGATAATTAGCCTTAGGAGCTTACTTCTAGCAACCACTCTCATCAACGGAGAACAGGAGTCTGAGAATCCAAGGGCAAACCAGGCCACTTTCCACAGCATTGATCTGCCCTTTGCTGTTGCCATCTGCTCTCTTCAGAATGTTCCTTGGAAGGAAAGAAGAAATCAAATAAAATTAAAGATGTTGCCAGATGCTCCCAACAGAAGTAACATCTTGGGTGAAAATCCCCCAGGCCCATTGATACACTAATTGGTGCTGGGAGATTGGGGACATTAGGATGAGGCAGATACAAAACATGTGTTTTTCTGGAGATAGTCTCAGGGATCAAGGATTGGGGATCCTGATTAGAGGTCACAGCTTGGAATCTTGGCACAGTGCCTTGCCTGTCATAAATGGCTTAGGTGGCACCATCTGTCTCTCCTCACCCTGTCTCTTGGGTTTTTGAAGGACAGAACCTATGGTTCTCTTTTCCTACCCAAGTGATTTCATTATGTGGCTGGTGAACACCCTGCTCTGTGTTCCATCCAGTCACAAGCACCCACAAAACGTCTCCTCCAGGACACCCTGACAGCAGTTCTAAATTAAATGAAGGAAATGCAGCCTCTTACTTTCCCCACTCCATTGCCATCCATCACTACCACCTGCACTACCTCAAAACTAGTGGAGCATCCAGTGTCCCTCATCACTATCGGCTTCATCCCCAAGCCCCCCCTTCTTCCCCATCCCCTGCATAAAGTAGATCTTTCCCTGTTCCTTCTGAATACCTCCACCACCTGCCCTGATGCTCACCCTACAGCTCCAGCACCAACCCAGCCATGCTCATCTCCACAGCTGTTTGCATGTTCATCTCCTCCCTGGACTGTGATTCTTGGTGATCCAGAGCCATTACACGCGGGTCTATCTCCCTCTTCAAAGCTTTACACCTTCCCAAGGCAAACCGCTCCCAGCCCACTCTGCCAGTCTCATAGTGTCCCTCATGCATGATGTTTATTCCCACCTCCAACATCTTGGTCTTATTGTTGCTTCCACTTCAGAGTCCTCTTACACTTTGTTCCTAATACCCAAACCCTATTTAAGGTTTGTAAGAGCTTACATCCACCCAGAACCCAGACTTTCCTGCTGGCTCTGCACTTTCTAGTCTGCTCTATTTTCCTAGACTGTTTCATGTGGGCGAGTATTTTGACTATCTGGTTTACTGCTCTATCCCCACTGTTTAGACCAAAGCAAAGCTTGTTGAAGAAAGAGGAAAAGGAGGGAAGGAAGGAAGGAAGGAAGGAAGGAAGGAAGGAAGGTAGGAAGGAAGGCCGCTCTCCTGGCACTGAGATCTTGTTGTATCGTACTTTTTGTTCTTTCTTATTGTTCATGCATTTGTCCAGTCTACATTATGTAAAAGGTCAGGGAAGGGAGAAAAATCACTCTCACTCACATCAGAGGTAGTTCCTTGGATACATAGGACTTGCCATGCATATACCAATTCAAAAAACATTTATGGGGTACATATTCACTTTGCCAGACACTAGGTCTAGTGGTAACTGAGATGTGCATTCCCTGATGTCAATGAGGTTACAACCAGCAGTTGAGAGTGTTTGGGGTAAGGGGAGAAACAGGACAGACACACAGCCTGTGTGTACTGGTGGAGCTGTATTGGTTGTTAAGACAATAAAAAAAGTCCATACTCATTTTTAAATAGCTAATGCCTTGCCATCTCCCTAGGGCCCCTCTACATCCTCCGCTGCCCTGGCCATCTTCCAAGGGTCCTAAGTCTTCTCATAGCCCAATGGCTGAAGGGTTAACAATTGGCAGAGAAGGACCCTAGTGCTATAACTGATTGGCATTCATTCTGATTACATGGTGCCCCTGTCACAGAAATTGTTAAATATGTTGGTTTTTTTTTTGTATTTTGTTTTTAATTTTAATTTTAATTTTAATTCTAGTGTAGCTGACATATAGTGTTATATTAATTTCAGGTGTACAATATAGTGATTGAACACTTCCATACATCACCTGTGTTCATTATGATAAATAGTCTTTAATTCCCATCACCTATTTCCCCCATCCCCCCACCTACCTCCCCCCTGGTAACCATCAGTTTGTTCTCTGTAGCTAAGAATCTCTTTCTTGGTTTGGTTCTCTCTCTCTTTTTCCCCTTTTTTTCATTTGTTTTGTTTCCTAAATTCCACATATGAGTGAAATCACATCGTATTTATCTTTCTCTGACTGGCTTATTTGACTTAGAATTATACTTTCTAGCTTCATCCATGTAGTTGGGAATGACAAGATTTCATTCTTTTTTATGGTTGAGTAATATTCATATATATATGTATACACACATGTATTTGGCCCTGCTATATATATATATATACATATGTGTGTGTATGTATATATATATATATATATATGTATATATATATATCTCCCTACAGCTGAATGGACTATCTGCAAGAACCACAAAAGGGGAGAATTGAGAATGTCCGCCTCCCCAGGAATTGTTATGTTAAAGGAAGTGATAGTCCAACCAGTGCCAAAAAAGCCAGAAGAAAGTTTAAGAAACTGAAGACTTCCCACCTCGAGGAAAGGTTCTAAGCCCAGGTGTTGATTTTCATAGACAAATTCCTTAGTGTGGCCTTGGAGTTTTTGATAGGCTAGTTACATAAACTGGTTTCATTCTAGATTTCCCACATCAGGATTTAGCTTATTTTAAACTTTGGGTCAAGTTTTTCTGGAGTCTTTAATATGCTGGCTCTAGTGGGGAAGTCTCCTCACCTTTGAATTCTTGCTCCCAGATAAAGAGGGGGTTAAAAGAAATGGGGAAAAGCCAACTATTTGGAGCTTCGATTTTATTTTTGTATTAACATTGACACTCTGGCTGTGATATTATTGCAAGATGTTACCATTGTGGGAAACTGAGCAAAGTGTACAAGTAGCATCTGAATGATTTCCTACAACTTCTTGTGAATCTACAATGATCTCAACAACAATTAAAATTTAAAAAAATCTTGGACCCAATATCCTCCTTTCATACTGAGAGTATAGAAGGACTGGCAGATCCTTTATATGTTGGAGAGTCGGCCAGAGAGTGTTTGAGGAGAGGGAAGTCTAGAGGTTCTTCTGCTAGGAGGCAATAGAGGTTTTTGGTAGCTGTTGGAGCATCCTCAGGCTAAAGGCTCATACCCCAAGGCTGATGGTTCATCTGCCAGCTCTGTGGCCCCACCATGTGTCTTCCCAAGGTACATCAGTTGTTTTGTCTGCTTAGCAACTCTTCCATCCTGCAACAGCAAACTGCTTCTACTGGTGAATGCCCCCCTTCCCCCTCCATGTGCTTTGGAGGGGCTACCAATTACACTGCCCTCCCCATGGGCCCAAGAATGGGCACGTGACACATGCCTGATTATTCACAATTTCCCTGTCTACAGGCAGCAATCACTATCCAGAACTGGATTCATGACTAGAGCTAGGCCAATCAGAGACCACTATGGATTTCTTTTTCTTTCAATACGGGTTGGAGAAGCACTCTTTCTTTTGACAGTTACTGAGTTACATGATGTTAAACCCAGGTAAGGCAATGTCTAATCTTCATGAACTGTAAGGACAGAGTCTGTCCGTGGTAGGACAGACTGAGGTTAATGCATAGAGAGAATTCAAAAAATAAGAGATCCAGGGAGCGATACAGAGAGACCCAGATAAAACAACTTCACCTGAGCCTATGGAGACCACACTTTGGCCTCCAGTTACATGAGACAGTATATCCTTTGTGTTGGAGCCATCTTGATTTGGGTTTCTGTCACTAATCCATAGCTTAACCCTTCAGGAACTGGGTCCATAAACTTCAACTTCAGTCTCTATCTCACACCCTTGGGCAACTGGACTCAGTGAAAGCCCTTCAATTCTTCCTTAAGATCCTGATACTAAAAACAGAGACTTGTTTCTCACAGTGACAAATCATTAGTTCCATGGATGATAAATGAACTGCAGAAGGGCCATGCTAGGCCAAGATGCAGCAGCCAACTCTTCCGTACATGTGGATCCTGAGCTGAGATCCTTGCAGTCTCTCTGTTGAGGAGGCTGGCTATTCCAAAAGATTAATATTGTTTACATGAGTTATTAGTCTTGATGCAGGAAAAGATGAGCCAGGGAGGAGAGAGGTTGTGATGTAAACAGCTCCATTTCTATCTCAGTGTATAGTATTGCTCTAGATATTCAATTCAGAATAGGTGGCAAATACCCATGAGGGGCTGAACAATGTTCTGGAAAATGTGGGAATGGAAAGATGAGTAAGACTTGGGTCTTTCTTTTCCTGGAAATTGAGCTGTTTGGGAAGATGAGCATCATCTTGTCTAAGTATATATACCTAGGTTAGTGTGTAGTTCTATGATAGATGTAGTACAATGAGGTTATAACAGGGCTCTGGAATCAGAATGTCTACTCAAAATCCCCCCTTGGCCCAACTTATGAGCATCCAGGAGCCAGAGAAGGAGATCAGCTGTATTTCTTTAGCAAGCAACCTAGCCTCTGTGGTCTTGGTGCATCTGTTTCTTCCTAGCAAAGTGAGGGTCACAACAGTGCCTATCTCAGGGTTGTAGTGAGGATTGATTCAGATAATAGATGTGAAATTGCCAGCAGGTAGTACATACTTCGTAAATGGTATCTCTATTGTCATCATCACTATCTTCATCACCAATCATTATTACTGTCATTATGTCAATGTATTACAATGAGGACTTTGGAATAAACCATAGAGGAGATCAAAGTTCTATGGGAATAAGAAGAAAATAGCTTAACTGGAGGTTCAGGGAGGCTTTCTGGAATAGGTAGCACTTGAGCTGGACCTTGAAGAATAAGTGGGAGTGATAGGGAGGAAGTTCTCAGAGCTACAAGGCCCCCACATTATTCTTGCTGCTCTAACCACCCAAGTTTTAGTGCAGACCATCCTGTAGATTCAGAAGTGCTCAAGCATCCAAGAACTCAATATTGGAGCCCCATCATTGCACATGATCTTGTCCTTGCTCCTAATTCTGCAACATGGAGGCCGGGAGATCTCATGTCTTGTTCCCAGACTCCTGATGGAGGCATCTTACCATTTCCTTTCTCAGGCCCTGAACTTTAAACTGCATAGATCGGCAGTTTAAATCTCCCTGCTCTAGCCTGTTCTCCAGTTTGCCCCATTGCCCAGCCTAGCCTTAGCAGGCCTAGCTAAGCATAGCCCTAAACATGGACCTGACATGTGGTAGGCTCTCAGCACTTAGGTTATGAATAAATGAATTGCCTGAGCATTATCTTGTCTGATCCCTGAGATATAGCCTCTATGAGTGATGGCAAGATACACAAGGTCCTGGTTGACCAATGTGATATTTGACTCATCTCTATGTGTTAGCAGCCAGGAGCCTGGAAATTGATATCAGTTCCTCCAGGAATATGCCTTCTTTTCTGGGTGGTTTCTCTTCCTTGGGCCTCAGGAGTCTTTACAAAGGGGTCCCACTTGGTCACATGGTCCTAGAGGCATTTAGAAAGCCGTCCTTATCAGAGAAATTCTTAGGTAATGGCTCTACCTCCCACCCCTGTCACCACCAATACACATACACACACTATTTAAGAGCATTAAGTGGTTATCTGTTGTTTCAGCTTACTGAAACTCATTCTCCCCTTATTCTGGCAATAGCTACTTAACTGAGAGAAGGACCCTTTCCTTAGTCTTTGTTCATGTGGTTAAGGTATGCCTGACAACCATCTCCACTTATTCCACAGGTGGGCATTTAACCTGGGCTCAGCCAGTCAGCACATTCCATCCCCCTTGGCCACAGTGATCTGTTCTGGAGGTAGTAGTAACCCACCCCCCCACCTGGTCCAATAAGGGTAAAACTGAAACTTTTGTGGGACTATTGGGAGTAGAAGTTCTCTCTTTACAGAGATGGGCCCATGGTGGCTGGTAGCCATTTCAGTACTTAATGAGGAGAACATGTCTGAGAGGGAAGCCAACACAGAAGAGCAGAGCAGGGAGTTGATGAAGGAGCATTTGAATGGCTGATCTTAGTCATACCTGAAGCCAACCTAACCTGGTAAGCTCAAAATATATATATTAATTTTTCGCTTAAACCAACTTAAGTTGGTTATCTGTCACTTGCAAGTCCTGATGACACAAATGGGACAGCAGGAACACCAGTTCATATGTCATATATCTGCTTCGGACCTCTGGAAATCAAAGAGCTTTTATCCCTGGGATATGGTTATCTTTTCTGCTGATTCAACAATATTTACTGGGCCCCTAGGAAGGGTGCTGGGAAATTTTTCTTATCTCCAAAATCTCAAGTGTGATTGATGCACTGGTGTTAGAGGTAAAGAGAGGTCTTTGAGGATGTGAGTGGTAAGTGAGACCTGAGGAAATGGAGAAATACACAGTGCTCCTGCAGGACAAGAACATGTTGAGAGGCTTGGATTCTGGATTCTGGCTCTAGCACTCACCAGCTGCATGATCTTCTCACACAGGCACCTTGAACTCTCTGCCCTTCAGTTCTTCTACCTTTACAATGGGGATATTAATATCTGTACTGCTGAAGCCACCTGGTTGTTGCCAAAACAAACAAACAAAAGATGATTTGAATGTTAAAGGAAATGTATATTTGGATGAGAGAAAATCATTTTTTAAGATGATATGAGGTCCTTTAGCTTCTGGCCAAGATAGAGGATCAGAAACCAGAATTATCCTCCCACCTTAAAAAACTGAAACACCAGATAAAATATATGGCAAAATGATTTCTAGACATGTATTAGAGGTGATGCAGGATTCCTGAAAAAAAATTCAATTCTGCCTTCAATTCTTCAATTCTGTCAGCTTACTGTCTGAATTGATTTTCCAGACTGCAGTGCAGGGAGGGGCATCCCAGGCAGAGTCTGGTGGTCTCTCTGAGTTGAAGAGATGGATTTGAAAGTTGGAAGAGATCAAATGAACTAGAGTTTTCAGGGCAGAGTATCACAGCACTAGAATGGCTCATGTTCCTGAAATCCAGGATAGAGAAATCTCATAATACATAGGGGTTAGGTGGATACTGAGATACTGAAAGGTATTGCATCAGTAGTAAGGCCAAATTAGCTCTATACTAAAGACGGGCATGATCTGGCCTAACAAAGCTTAAATCAAGTCCTAACAGGATCAAACTGTTTCCAAGTAACTTAAATGAGTCTCAGAATGTCTTCAAGGACATTGAAAGGAATACAAAAAATGCAGGTAAAATTCACAATGTTTGATATTCAGCCAGAAATGATCAGACATGCAAAGAATAAGGAAAATATAACTGATAATGAAAAGAAAAATCAACCAATAAAAACACACCAAGAAATGATGCAGACAATAAAAATGGTAGACAAGGACATTAAAATATCTATTATAAATATACTCCATATGTTCAAGAAGACAGGAGAAAGAAAGTCCAAATATATTAAGGACAGATACAGAAAATAGAAAAAGACCCAAATTGAACTTCTAGAGATGAAAGATACAGTGTTTAAGATGTAAAAAAATATATACTGGAGAGAATTAAATTGACATGAAGGAGATGAGTAGTCTCCTAATTTAGGATATTTTTGCAAAAGTGGAAGGAAAGTAAACTGGGCATAGAAGGTGGAATTATAGATTCAGGGAAGCTGCCAAAACATACTGGGTCTTTGTGAAAATTATATAAAAATACCTTAACTGGAAGGACCATCATAAAAAAGATTTTTTTAAAGGCATTCCTTTATTAGGGCTGACACAGCTCTGCGCTAGGGCTACATAGTATAGTGAGCAGAGTATCAGCTACATTTCAGTCCCACGTGGCCATCAACCAGGCATCTTGTTCCAGTTCATGATCTGTACAACCACACTACACCCAGTAGCTCAGCCTAAATGAGTGCAAATAAAGGAGAAAGTCTAGTGCTTCCTTAAAGACCCATAAAGAACCACAATTCCCACTCTGCTTGAGAGCTCTTTTACCTGCTTCTAAGAATCTGCAGAAACCCTACCAGCTAACTGCTCCTTCCTCTCACTCTCTGCCTCCCTCCATCACTGTGTTCATTCCCCTCCATCCCTCACTGTCCTTCTAGGAGTTGGCTTCACATTGGCCAACAACAATTGTATGCACCAGCCCTCTAACACACAGATGAGATTAATGAAGGGGGTTTCTCAGCCTCTTGGTTAATCAGTGGATAGGATCCCACTCAGAGGTCACAACCAAGATTTAAATGCTGGAATGAATATATCCAGGAAATGTCTTCATTGCATATCCCATTTGACAAGACCGTGGTTAAAAAAAAAATGTACGTAGAAAAATCTTGACCCTGTTACTGGGCCCCTCAGCAACAGCAGCAAGGGATTGCTCAGATCTTTCCTGAGAATTTTACTCCATATTTGCCAAGAAGATGCCTGTGTTCTGATTCTATGAGCCTGAGAACCCCCGGGAATATTCAGAACTCTGGAGACAGAAACAATATAAAGACAGTCATTTCTCTCTGAAACAACAATTTGTATTTTCATATCTTTGATACAGAGTTTAATACTCAAATCAATAGGCCAATGGAGATTCACCCCGTGCAAGTTTAATAAGGAAAATAGTTCTTTAAAAAAATGATTTGGAAAACAAGAGCGATATTACCTGCAGGTGTGTTAGATTGTGGAGGTGGGATTAGGTTGGTTCTTTCTTTTTTCCCTAGTGTAATGAAACAGAGAAACTAAACCTCTGAGTTGATTATGATCAGATAGAAAAGGGAGCTTCTGGCTGTTTTCTGTTTGCTATCACTCCTCCTATCCTTGCCCCAATCAATACAGTAAGTTTTATCTTCTCTGATGAAAACTCAACTTTCTGTTTTTTTGCAATTTAGGGTTGGTTCCTCATGCTTGGTTTAGGTTTGCAGTCAGGCAAATCAGCTTCCAAATCAAAATCATGAGCTGTGGAAGCTTGCCTATTCCAGAAAGTAGATAGGCAAAATTGACAAAAACAAAGTCTATAAAAGAGGGTCAAGAAGGCCCAGAGAGGCTGAGCAACAGGTAGAACTTGCTCTTGAAGATCCCTTTCCTTATGTCTCTCTTCTTCTTGAAGTGTTGTGATTCCCTGGTTGCTAAAGTCAAGCTCAATTCACCAACACAACGGCTCCCGGCTCCTTTAGGCTTAAGGAGTGTGGCCATGAAGCCTCCATATCAGTGTTTTGAGTGGACCCATTACTTGCCAGGCTATATCTGTTCAATAAATATTCATTGAATGTCTACTTTGAGTAGTACATTGAGTGTACCAAGCACTGTTCTAGGCTCTGGGGATATAGCAGTAAACAATGCAGATTAGCTTGTAGAGCTTATATTCTAGTAGTTTATATCCTATTATTTATATAAACATATAAATAAGTGAATAAGATAATAACAGATAGTGAACATGATAGAAGGAAAATCTTTAGAGGGCTACTATTAGAAATTGGAAAAGCATTCTAAAATAGGTGAA
>RCUC01068939.1:0-16783 GCA_003697995.1 Taxidea taxus jeffersonii
CTGTTCCACCGGCCTTCTGCGCAGGAGCCCTCTAGCCTTAGGGTGAGCCTCCCGACTGCACTTGGGCAATAAAGGGGCAGTCATCCTCAGCCATAGAACTGACACCATCCCTTCAGTTTTTATGGGGCTTTTTATGCTCACTTTATAAAGCTTCGTGTTTTACTTTCCAGATTTCATTGTATGTTCCCAATGTGCCCCAGGAGTGTAGCTAAACAGTTTTAATTTTCCAAGAAGTATTTCTCTGCCTCTCCTTTCTACAAAAGCATGGCTAAGAAATTGGAAAAAATTCCCCCAATGCAAGTTTTCTCTGCAGCGTACACAATCCGGCCCAAGACATTCAAGCAGGAATTAAGGAACTTCTTCTGGTGTAGAGCTGAAGCCCCCCAACCACCTCTCTTTGTGTATTTAGAGGACAGATCTATGGTGATACAGAGCTGAATAAGCAAATTCCAAAGTAACAAGATTAACCATGCAATAAAAAGCTATCTGATTATTCAGGGCAGAGGGAGAACGTCTCTGGTAAGATGCCAGAGAAATTCTGACTCACTAACCAGGTCCAAAAGGAAACAAATGCTCAAATCAATTAACTCATTAATTGTGATTTACTCTTTGATTAAACTCACAGATGAAGCTTCTGACAATACTACAGTGTGTTGGGGGGGTTTCAGCTTGGTTTCTCAATCAATGCAAACCCGCCTCAACTATCATTCCTGAAATGGACACCGTAATGACTTTGTGAAGAAAGGCATCAATCGGGGCACCTAACTGGCTCAGTTTATAGAGTGTGTGACTCTTGGTCCCAGGGTTGTGGGTTTGAGCCCCACACTGGGTGCAGAGATTACTTAAAAATAAAAATCTTAAAAAAAAGAGAGAAGAAGAAGAAGGAAGAAGGAAGAAGAAGAAGAAGGAAGAAGAAGGAAGAAGAAGAAGAAGATGAAGAAGACGAAGAAGAAGGAGGAGGAGGAGGAGCTGGGAGCTGTTCTCAGTGAAAAATCAGAGTTGTCAGTTGTGCTGGGTGTTGAAATAGCGACCTGAGAGTTAGCAATTTCTTTGAAAGTACGTCTCAGTTGGGAAGTCCTACTTGGGTCTGCTTGTATTGGTTTCCCAGGAGTCTGAGATGGGCCTGCCAGGAGTGATAGCTATTTCTGTCAGTGAATGGAGCAGCTGTCAGGAGTGGGAAGCATAATAAAGATAATATAAGAAATAGAGTTTGTTTTTCAAAAGCATCACAAATAAAATAAAATGACAAACCACGAACTAAGAAAAAATACCTGTAACGCATATATTCAACAAAGGATAAGTATTCAGAAGATATGAAGAACTCCTACAAACTAATGTGTAAAAATATAAATAACCTAAAAGTAACTGGGCAAAAACACACAAGCTGGAATTCCACAAAAGGGGAAAAGAAAATGACCCTTAAAAATATGAAGAGCCCATCTTTTCCATACTCAGGGATACACAAAGTAAAACACCAACAACATACTATTTTTACCCACTAGCCTGACAAAATAAAGAGGTCTAACATAACCAAATACCAAAAGATGTAGAAAGTGGGAACACTTATACTCTGCTGGTAGATATTAAACTGGTACACCCACTTTAGAAAATGAGTTAGCATTATCTTATAAAGCTGAGCATCCAGATACCCTAAAATCCCAAAATTCCACTTCTCCCTACACATCACCAAGAAATTCTTGCACACATGCACAAGCAGGTGCACAGCAGCAGCACTGCTCACAGCAGAAAAAGTTAAAAATCTAAATGCTCAGAACCAGGGTAAGTAATTGGTGGCGTATTTACACAATGGAGAGTACTATATACCTTTGAAATGAATGCACCATAGTTCAGCACAACAGGGATCAATTTTGGAACATTAATGCAAAAAAAAAAAAAGGCAACTGCAAAAGACTATACAGAAGCAGAGACCTGGGTGATTGAGTTGGTTAAGTGTCTGCCTTCAGCTCAGGTCATGATCTCAGGTTCCTGGGATGAAGCCCCTCGTTGGGCTCTCTGCTCATTGGGGAGTCTGCTTCTCCCTCTCCTTCTACCCCTCCCCATTTGTGTGCTCTCGCTCTCTCTCTCTCTCTCTGACAAATAAATAAATAAAATCTTTAAAAAAAATTTTTTTTACTTTTTAAAAAGACTAGAACATACTTAGAACATACTTTCTAAAATATATAAAAATGAAAACAAATGAAACTAAATCATATTTTACTTAGAGATTTCATGTATATTTTTTAAACATTTATTATCATTTATATTGTTATTTATAAAAAGGCAAAGGAGGGGCGCCTGGGTGGCTCAGTAGGTTAAAGCCTCTGCCTTCGGCTCAGGTCATGATCCCAGGGTCTTGGGATCGAGCCCCGAGTCGGGTTCTCTGCTCAGCAGGGAGCCTGCTTCCTCCTCTCTCACTGCATGCCTCTCTGCCCACTTGTGATCTCAATCTCTCTGTGTTAAATAAATAAATAAAATCTTTTTTTTTAAAAAAAGGCAAAGGAATGATGAACTCAAAATTCAGAAATTAATGATTACCTGAAAGGGGAGGGTTACTGATCTGGAAGCACACACAGGTAGATGAGCTACTAGTGGTTATATTCTTCCTCCTGGTTTGAATGATGTGCTCATGCCTGTTCATTTTCTTATTATGTTTACAACATGATGTATGTAATTGCATATATTATTTTGAATAAACCAAATTTTTAAGATTTTATTTATTATTTCACAGACAGAGATCACAAGTGGGCAGAGAGGCAGGCAGAGAGAGAGGGGGAAGCAGGCTCCCTGCCGAGCAGAAAGCCCAATGCGGGGCTCAATCCCAGGACCCTGGGATCATGACCTGAGCCGAAGGCAGAGGCTTTAACCCACTGAGCCACCCAGGGGTGCCCCTAAACCAAATATTTTTAAAAGACAAAATTAGTTCATGTACTCATTCTACGACAGTATAAAATTACAAAAATGAAAACAATAAATAAATGATTTTTAGAAAAATAAGGGTTTTTTTAAGATTTTTTTTTTACTTTATTTAAGCTTTATTTAAACGTATGATGTAACCCCACCACCCTCACCCAACCCCTTTTTTTAAGATTTTATTTATTTATTTGACAGAGAGAGACACAAGAGAGAGAGGAAACACAAGCAGAGGGAGTGGGAGAGGGAGAAGCAGGCTTCCCACAGAGCAGGGAGCCCCATGCAGGGCTCGATCCCAGGACTCTGGGATGATGACCTGAGAGGAAAGCAGACGCTTAACGACTGAGCCACCCAGGCGCCCCATACATAAGTATGATAATTCTAATTTTACTGATGAGGAAACTGAATTTTAGAAAGGTAGGGTAACTTTCATATACTCAGTTAAGTGAAGGTGACAAAGCTGGGCTTTTAACTAACTTGAAAACCCATGTTTTTATAATGAGACTATTTTATAATGTCACCCATTTGCGACAATACAGTTGAACCTAGAGGGTTTTATACTAAGTGAAATAAACCAGACGGAGAAAGTCAAATACCATATGATTTCGCTTAAGTGTGGAATCTAAAAACGAAACAAACAAACAGCATAGAGATTCTTTTTTTAAACATTTTTTTTGCTAAATTCAATTAATTAGCATATAATGTATTACTGGTTTCAGAGGTACAGGTCTGTAATTCATCAGTCTTATATAACACCCAGTGCTCATTATATCACATGCCTTCCTTAAGGCATGTTTCCCCATCCCCCACCTTCCTCCCCTCCAGCAACCAAAACAGACTCTTAAACACTAAAAACAAGCTAGTGGTTGCCAGAGGGAAAGTGGGGGTAGGGGAAAGGTGTGAAACAGGTGAAGGGGATTAACAACCTCCAGTTACAAAATAACTAATGTCATGGAAATGACAAATGCAGTCCAGGGAATACAGTCAATAATGTTGTAATAACATTTTATGGTGACTACACATATCATGGTAAGCACTGAGTGATGTATAGATAGAACTGTTAAATTAACACAGTGTACACCTGAAACTAATATGACATTGTATGTTAATTACACTTGAATAATTTTCTTAAAAATTGAATATTGTGGGGGGGAAAAAAACATGCTTCTAACATTATGCTATCCTGTTAACGTGGACACAGCGGGGGGGCGGGGGGGCGGCGGAGAATAGAAATAACTCACAAGATTCTGGAATCTCTGACCAAGACCCCTTTGATGCGCCACTCTTCTTACAGAATTCCTTGGAGCACCTGTGCCTTCCATGAGTGGTGAGACATAAACATTATTTATTCAGGATTTCTTAGCTCTAAACTCATAAATTTATTTACATCTTCTTCTAGTCCTGGTAAACAAACAAACAAAAAAAATGAACAAAATCCTTGAAAATTCAATGAGATTTTTTTTTAAAGATTCTATTTATTTACTGACAGAGAGATCACAAGTAGGCAGAGAGGCAGGCAGAGAGAGAGAAAGGAGGAAGCAGGCTCTTCGCCGAGCAGAGAGCCCAATGCGGGGCTCGATCCCAGGACCCGGAGATCATGACCCGGGCTGGAGGCAGAAGCTTTAACCCACTGAGCCACCCAGGCGCCCCTCAATGAGATTTGCAATGTAAGCATTTTATTTCATTTTGCAAATGCAAATAAGGATCCTGGTGCAAAATTAAAAATCATGTTTTATGGTATAGTGGGTGGGTTGAGAAATAGCTTTCTTCAGGGAAGTGCAGGTGACTCAGTACTTGGTTCCAGATTCTTCTTTTCCTCCTTGCTTCCAGCCGTCAGGTTTCTTTCACTTGCCCCACAGAGCCCATGCTTGCTCTCTCACACCTCTGGGTCTTACCTAGATGGTGCATCCTCTCGAAAGAGTCCCCTGCATGCGAGTCCTGTGAGATGCATCTGGACTCTCCCAGAGCCCTGGCTGTGCCAAGAGAGCCTCACTGGGCCACAGATTAGCCACCCAGCCACTAGGGCTCCTTCCTAGGTCATCAGCTCGGAGGCAGGGCTCACCAACAACATAGCCTAGAGGACTTCCGGTCCCCGGATGGCACAGGGTAAGTGACTAATGAATGAAGAACTGAGCAAAGGAATAATCCCTCCCACTGTGTGCAATTCATTCAAAGAGTCAGAGGGAACACAGAATAAGGGGAAGAATGTGGCTCATTTGCCATCAGATGGGCCCACATGATCATGTCCCATTTCAACATCAGTTTGCTTGGCTAAAGTAAGAAGATGGTACTAGAACCTGCCTGCTGTGGATGGTTAGTAGCATTTATGGGGATGCTGTATGTGAAGACGGGTCCTGAAAGCACTCAAGCAGTGATTTTAAAATCTGGCTGGACTTAAGAGCTGCCTGGGGGTAGGGGCCCACATTCTGGTTAAACTAGTCCAGCATGGAAGCAGTAATGTTTCTGCAGTATTTCCCCAATCCTTTTAATGTGCAGGAATGTTCTAGAACCTCTGCACAGGACAGAAACAAGGAAGGAACTAGCACCTCAGAGCCTTGCTGTGCTCTTGGCAGCCACACGTTCTATTATTTAAGAGCTGACCCCTGTGGAGTGGTTACTGACTCCCTGTGAGTAAGGAGTGGTCAGCCTCTTCCTTCTCCCCCTCAAGCATGTCACTCACCTTCATGAAAGATCTACCTTAAGTTTTCAGACAAGTCCCTACACGTAAGTATGTTCAGTGGGGTGTATGAGAGACAGAGACCGTTGGAGGAGGAGGAAGGAGCAAGGGACAGAGGGAGGGAAGAACTGAGAACAAAAGGCAAAAGAAAGAGTCCTTTTCCAAACATCAGAGAATTCAGCAGCTTCAGAGTCCCAGCTAACTGATTAACAGAAAAGGAAAAGAGGAGCTGTTTCCAACTCCAAGTGTTCTGGCCACTGAGTCCTATATTTCTAGCATGAACTCGGCACAATAAAAAGCCAACAACAAAAATCACTAGACAGGGCTGAATTCATCCTTCTTTTAGCCATAAAATAATTAAATGTCTCAGGTGCCTGTGCACTGGCCCTGTCACTTCTCATGCACGTAAATTCCCACTAATGCGAGTCCTGAGAGGGAGCACACGGGTCAGAGGAATGGCTGCTCTGGCCAAGATGCCAAAGATTGGGACAGAAATTGAATTAAGTGGTCTCTGAGCCCCTTTAACTCAAAGTGTCTACAAAGAGCCTTTGTGCACTGATAACCTTAAGCAGGAAAGGATAAAGAAGAAACAATGTCCAAGCTCCATGAGGAAGGCGAGTGGGTCTGCCTTCTTCACAGCCATCAGGCGCAATTTTAAAGCTAGCCATCTCAGCAATAAAAAGAAATCATTTGACTGATAAGACATGATCACATGGATGAACCTCAAAATGTTATGCTGACTAGAAGAACCCAGACACTAATGAGCACGTAATGTGTGACTCCACTTACATGACATGCTAGAACATTCTAGAACAGGCCAGACCCATCTATAGTGGGGTAAAAAGTCAGGATGGCACTTGCCTGTGATGGGAACTTCCTGGGGAGGTGCCATGCTCTATACCTTGACAGGAGTTGAGGTGACAAGTATACACAGGTGTCCAAACTCAGCAAGTGCACATTTACAATTTATGCATTTCATTGTGAAATTTTACATCAAGAGAAAAAACTGCAAATAACATAATGGTATTTGTTGACAACAGGCATGCTAAAATATTTATGAGGAAGTGTACCAATGTCAACAGTTTACCATAAAATGTACAAAGAAATAAAATGGGTTGATGGATGCATATATGGAAAAATATATGGTAAAGCAGGTAGAATAGAATGTTAATTCTAGAATCCAGGTGACAGACATGTGGCTGTCGCTGTCCAATTCTATCCACTTCCCTGTATGTTTGAAATTTTTTGTGATAAAACATTCACGGCGCAGCAGGGAAAGGGAGGAATACAGGGGGAGGGAAAGGTAAGCTAACTGCTAAGAAAAAGCCCCGGGGCACCTGGGTGGCTCAGTGGGTTAAGCATCTGCCTTCAGCTCAGGTCATGATCCCAGGGTTCTGGGATTGAGCCCCACATCAGGCTCCACAGGGAGCCTATTTCCCCATCTCCCGCTCCCCCTGCTTGTGTTCTCTCACTCATTCTTTCTCTCTCAAATAAATAAATAAAATCTTTAAAAAAAGAAAAAGGAAAAAAAAGAAAGAAAAAGCCTAGAAGCTATGGTATCCACTGGGGAGTAAGGCAGCTGAGAGTCCTTTGGACAAAGAGGAAAAGAGAAAGATGGCAAAGTTGAATGTAATAGTAGTAACTTGGAGGACAACTACTCTATATCAGAGGCGCGTGGTAAACAGTCACATGCTACCTGATTTTATCACCCCAGTCTCCCTACAAGGTAGGCACATCCATCCCCATTTTATGATAACAGACTGATCCTCAGAACGGTATAATAACCTACTGTGGTTACACAGGCTAGGATTTGAAAAGGATTTTCCCAGCTCAAACTCCAATGCTGCAAAGCACCATGAGCCCAGCCTTTCTTCTGTCTCACCGAGGACTACGCCAAGGGCATGGGCATGGCACAGCGGCCACACGGACCCAGCATGCCACCTGTCACACAGTGGGCAGCCACCACCCTGTAACAGCACTGATGGCTACACTGAATCCCAGTCACTTGCTTCTCCCAACAGCCTACCTGAGTCTCTTACGCTCAGTCCTCTCCCCTCTGCTCTTATCACTGCAAGGCAGCAACAGGGGGCAGCAGCCACAGGCTGGGCGCGAGATTCCTTGGAGCCGCCGTGGCACGTGGTTTCGTGTTCTGCAGTAGTGTCAGGGTACTGGGGCGGAAATGAGCTAGAACCACGTTATGGTAGGGATTTCGTGGGAGAAAGGCTGTGCTGTTGCTGAACAGACAGCGTTGAAGTTTTGCTTTCCCAGAAATACAGTCAAATTCCAGCAAATTCCCTGCTGCGCAGGCTGCTTCAGAGGAAACTTCAGCCTGCAATTAAGTTTCTAACAGGCACGAGGCCTTCAAAGCAGCTCTGAACCCACCTGCTCAGTTATGAACCTACACTTGGGGAGCCTGAGTGGCTCAGTCGGTTAAGCATCTGCCTTTGGCTCAGGCCACAATCCCGGGGTCCTGAGATCAAGTCCCACATCAGGCTCCCTGCCCAGCGGAGACACCTGCTTCTCCCTCTGCCTGCCGCTCCCCCTGCTTGTGCGCTCTCTCTCTCTGTGTCAAATAAATAAGTAAAATCTTAAAAAAAGAGAGAGAGAGAGAGAGTTACGAGCCTACACAATGGCCTGCCAGACAATAAAACTCCCTCACTCAGACATGAGCTATCCCCTTTCCACATCAGAGGGATGACACGGGAGGACAATAAAAGTAGGGAGAACATATAATGGTCTATCAACTTCTAGCAATATATGCACAATCTCTCAAGAAAGCAAACCTAGAATAGCCTTTCAAATGTCCAGGTAACAGGGAAAAGAGAGCACATACACAGGAAGGCCTTTCAAAGACCTCTGCACAAGACCCTGGGTTTGGAATAAAACAGATCAATTTTGGAAGCCACCCCTGTCAGGACGATCTCATTCAAAAGCCATGTTGGCATGGTGGTCTGGGGACAGCCCAATGATGTTTGAAGGCACGTTTTATTTTGTTTTGTTCTGTTTTGTTTTGAGTATCGCAACTTATATAGAGAAATAATTATTTTTGTTCCCTCCAGAGAAATACCCTCAGAGGCTCCTGGCTAATGGTCATGACCCACAATCTTTAGCTCAGCTGAGACAGATCCATATCCTCTGAGCATGGTTATAAGATCTGGAAACAGCCAAAAGCAACTCAGAGCCACAGGCAGAGGCCAAGGCGAGGGAGTCGTGCCGGCTAATACCATTTTTAGTCAAAAATGAGGTAAGACTACAAAGCAGGCAGACTTCTCTTCCACCGTGGCTTGAAACTTATTCAGAAGGCAAGTCCAAAAAAAGAGCTTCAGAATATTTTAAGCAATGATAACACTGTTGAGAAAAAGAATCTTTGCCCTTCTCGGATACAGAGATTTGGAAATTCCTGCTCAGAAAAACACATCTTGAGAGTCACACTGTATAGAATGAGACTGAAGGTTTGTTTCATGGTTTGTTGCATGTGCCCCAAACTGGAAGAAGGAAAAAATTAAAACTTGGTTATGGTCTAGCCTCTGTGGCCCTGAGGAAGGGTGCAGGAACTCTCACACTGGTCTGAATCCTGTGCCACTCAACAGCCAATTACCTGACTGACCTTAGCGCTGACCTAATTTCTTGCCAGAGGTAGTCGTCTGGGTGTGGCTATTTTGCAGGGTTTAAGAGGGGCGCCTGGGTGGCTCAGTGGGTTAAAGCCACTGCCTTTGGCCCAGGTCAAGATCAGGGTCCTGGGATCGAGCCCCACATCGGGCTCTCTGCTCAGCAGGGAGTTTGCTTCTCCCTCTCTCTCTGCCTCTCTGCCTACTTGTGATCTCTGTCTGTCAAATAAATAAATAAAACCTCAAAAAAAAAAGTGAATTATAACTGATTTGTTTTAAGCAAATCATCTTTTTCACTAACAATGGTATTCTTTATTTTATTTATTTTTGAGCATAGTTTACATTAATTCCAGGTATATAATATAGTCAATTTCTTTATATGTTATGCTGTAATCACCAGAAGTGTAGCTACTGTCTATCACCATACAACACTATATTCAATATTAGCGACTAGATTCCCTATGTTGTGCCTTTTATTCCCATGACTTCTTTGTTCCATAACTGGAAGCCTGTATCTCCCATTCCCCTTCACCCATTTTACCCATCCCCCACATCCCCTTTGCCTGGCAACCATCAGGCTTTTTCTCTGTATTTACAAAACTCATCCTATTTTTTGTTTGTTCGTTTATTCATTCTGTGTTTCAGATCCCACATATGAGTAAAATCATATGGTCCTTATCTTTTTCAGTCTGACTTATTTCACTCAGCGTAATACCTGAAGTTCATCCATGTTGTCACAAATGAATTATAACTCTAATATTGAAAAAGTCAAAAACACAGAAAAGTGCTCCTCACAAATCAATCCTTAAAAATATCTTCTCTGCTGAGTCGTGTTCATATCTTTTTAGGCTTCACTAGATCCCAACGTGCTAACAACTGTCAGATATGTGGGTACATTATGATCTTTAATAATACCAACCCGCATATAGACACACTGGGGCTTTGCGAAAGCACATATCCAGGCAGACAGGACTCAAATGTACAAAAAGGAAAACACCGTTGAGTTCAGAGTGGTGGGATTAGAGGCTATTTTTCACCAAAGAAGCCTTTATGGTTGTCATACCAACTGAAAAATTATTCGAAAATAATACAAAAGTGTCTTCCCCACCACAGATGCTAAATCTCAATCGAGATGTTTACGTTCCAACTACTAAATTCTTTTCTCCACCACCCACAGAAGCTGGTGGTGTTTCTGTCTTGTTTTCCAAAAAGCCACTAAACCAGGGGTCAGCAAACAATGGTCCATGGGTCAAATCCAGACCACTTGCTTTTGTAAATAAAGTTTTATTGGAACACAGTCATGTCAATTTGTTTCCATTCTACTGATGACAGCCTTCTTGGTACAACAGCAAAGTTGAAATGATTTACTATCTGGCCCTTTACAGTAAAGGTTTGCTGATCCCTCCACCAAACCAAAGTTAACATCCACCACAGCATAGACAAAACTCATCAATGCACCAAGGACGTGTCCCCCAAAGGTTAAATATCTCTATTTAGGGCCAGCATCCTAAAAAAAATAAACACTTTCTGTAACTATGGTCCAAAAAGCAGTTCCTCAGGAGCGCAGGAGCGTGCAAGGGAAACCAACAAATTACATTTGCCAACAGCCAAGGTCCAGGCTAGAACTGTTCCCAAGCAACTGAAGAACTCAGGAATGCAAGACAATCCTACGCCCAGCGCACCTGGCTGTTGAAGCCATGAGGCCACAATTACCCAGCTGCACTGAGCTCCCCCAAGCATACTTCAGAGTATACGTTCTTAAAATTGATGTCCTGCAATATCTTTGTAATGTTTGAGTTAAAGCAATAGTACCTACAGAGGTCTCTGTGGGAGAGATGCAGTAAATCAATGTCAATATTCTAAAATCTGACTCGGAGTTAGTCCAGACCATCAGATGACTAAGCACCTGAACTACACTGTGTTCCCAGGCAGTCCCTTTGCCCCACTGCTCCGTTTTCTTTTCTATGTTGGCTTTCAACATACTACTATGTTATAGAGGCTGCAATTTTTGTTTTTTGTTTTTTTATTTTTTTAAAGAATTTTTTTATTTATCTGATAGACAGAGATCACAAGTAGGCAGAGAGGCAGGCAGAGAGAGAGGAGGAAGCAGGCTGTCCGCAGAGCAGAGAGCCCAATGCGGGGCTCGATCCCACGACCCTGGGATCATGACCTGAGCCGAAGGCACCGGCTTTAACCCACTGCACCACCCAGGCGCCCTAGAGGCTGTAATTTTGTAATGGGAGGTACTTTTCTCAAAGCATGTGTGTTAGAATGTTTGTGTATCTCTGCAACCTCATTTTCTACCCTTATTTTTCCCTGTCAATCTTTTCTACCTATTTTTTTGCTTATTTCATATGGTTATTTTTACATTTTGGTGGTTATCTCAAGTTACTTTTACTAATAAGGTAGCTTTTAAAGTGGGAATTAAAATTACATGAAAATGGGGCGCCGGGGCGGCTTAGTTGGTTGGGCGTCTGCCTGCAGCTCAGGTCATGAACTCAGGGTCCTGGGATCTAGCCTTGTGGCAGGCTCCCTGCTCCTCCCGCTCCTTCTGCCCCTCCCCGCTACTCCCTCGCACTACCTCAAATCTTCTTAGAAAATTAATTAATGTGCACAAAAACATTTGGAGGGGAAAAAAAGACTATTATATGGAGCAGTTTAGGCTCACAGCAAGATCGAGCAGAATTACAGAGTTCCCATATTTCCCCTGCACGTCTGCCTACCGTCACAGGCTCCTTATTACATTTTAAGTTAGAAAAACATCATCTCTCCACCAAAGTAAAGTTCAGAGATGCCAGTCTTCTGGCCTCTCGGAGGTCCCTTTTCTCCTGCAGCCTTCCCAGGCTTCCTGGCTAGTACAGATCCCTGGAATTCGGATTCTCCATGCCTTGTTGTTTGGCAGCTCACAGCACACTCTTGCCAGGCAAGGCGGTCATGGGGTTCATGTTGGCGTCACAGGTATTTGATGTTTGCTTCATCAGTATTTGATGGCTAAGCCAGTGAGTGGATTTGCACAGCCTCAGAATTGGTTTTTTTATGAACCTGCTTAGAAGTGGTCCTCTTGGGGTGACTTCCCCAAGAAGAACACAAACCAGCTCTGGCTTCCAGATTAAACAGGAACAGAGGGAGGTGCCCCAGGGCATTCATGAACCATGAGGTGGTTTACACATTTCTGAGGCAGCCTTCCCAAACCAGGAGGTTGTGCTCAGACTCTGTGTGGGTGAGGTTTTCGGACCTTGAAATGTATTTTCCTTTCGAAAGGAAGAATCATGATTAAAGAGGATGGTGCATTCGAGAGAAAGAGAAAGGTAATTCTCCTCAGGTGGTGGGCAACACAGGGTGCAGAGCTGATGCCCCTGAGGGAGAAGGGGGCCATGTTCAGAGATGCTCATTCAGTTGCTGAGCCAGTGACAGGTGAGACAGACAGACGCAAGAGCAAGAGTGACTCCCATTCTTACTTGGAGATGGGTAGTTTTCCGCTGGGGAGGGCACGCAGTATGCCAACTAGCTTGTAGTTTTCTGGTGGCCATTCTAGCCTTGCTTTCTCATTTAGGTCAGTTGGATCTGAGTCAGGAATTGGGCCAGACAACCAAATATTTAAACTGGTTTCCCCTATCGCAGCTCATTTCCATAGTCTTGTTTGTAATCCTAATTGATGCAAATGCTCTTGTTAGCTTGAATGTGAACTGAATGCAGCATTCTGATTTGTTTAATTTTATATCATGTTGTTCAACAGGGGGAGTGTAGCCCAGATCTGAATGACAAGCCCGGAGTATGGCTGATACTAGCCTTATTTTCTGTGGTACCACTGGCATCCTGGGCTCCAGGGAGAAACTACCTTTAAGTAAAAGGTTAATAAAACCCAAAACAAGTTCAGGAAAGGACCCCTGAGGTTCCCTATTTGCAGGATCCCTGGGTCTTGAGATGTTTATTGCTCATGGAAGCTTTTTTGTCTGTAATTTCTTAAACATGCAGCACCGTTTTGTAGTAGAATACATCAGGCCTCAGGAGGGAGAGTTTAATTTTTTTTTTTTTTTTAAACAGATGGGTAGCTGTTATTCTCTGCATTCATTGGAGAGGACCTGAATTTGAATAGCCTTGTGGCGCAGGTCACAACTCCCAAATAATCCTTACATTTGACCCAATAATCCTGACATTTGACTGATGTCCTCTTTCTGAAAGAATTTTCCAAAATAAATAAAGATTGCTTAACAGTAAAAGGGAGGGGAAGGCCAGTGCTTTCCTTCACAGAGGTATTCTGGGGCCCCAAGATGAATTTGCCCCACCCTCATTTTACAGGTGAGGAAACAGCCCCAAAGGGTTAATTCATGGTTAGAACAAGAAACAGGATCTCGGCTCCTTAGACAGTTTTGGGAAAACTCCAGAAAAAGTAATGGCTAAATTCAGTCTTGATATCCTGCGGTTCTGTTATATAGCAAAGAAAACCCACACTGGCTTCTCATTATCTGGCCAATGTCCTGAGACTCATTTGATGTTCTGGTTTATTTATTAGCTGCTTTGAGTGAGGGAGAAACCCTTCAAAATGTGCAGAGAGCTTTTCTGGAACCCTGTGTTCCCGGGATATTAAAAGATTGTGTTTAAGATATCTTATCTCTGAGTCTGATGCTAATTTCCTCTAACACATGGCAAAGAAACTCAGTTTCATAGTAGCTTCCAGTAGCCAAAGTTGTTTTTATTTTATTTGCCAGGTTGTGAATAAAGAATCAGCCCTTAGGCGGGTTTCTAATCTACCAGTAGATAGAGCACATTGCCTACGATGCTGCTCAAAGAGAAGATGCACTTGTAAATTCAGGAAGGTGGCTAGCTCCATTTGATTAGACTGCATTAAAAGTGGGAGACTCTTCTCTGTGGGCTGATGTTTCCTAGCAGTTCTTTCGGTCAGAACGTGCTCTGGTGGCTTGGGAGCAGCTCTAGCCTGGACCTTGTCTCACTGACAAACGCAGCCTGTTTATCTCCTTGTATGCTCCTCGGCTCCTGAGGCTCTGCGGTTCGGGGCTATAATTGCTAAAAGTGTCTTTTAGGACCCTGGCCCTCAAGACATTGGATTTGACCTTCGGGAGACACTTCCTATGGTGCACTGATGAGCTTTCCATGTGGGGGAGTGGGTATTACTCTATGGGGTAGCAGAGACCATCCCATTCTTGTCAAGAGAGCACCTGTGACAAGCCAAAAACTATGCTGAACACTTGAAATGTAAGCCAGTGGGACTTCCTGACTTTTTACAGTTTTTGTTATAAAATCATAATCAAAGATGAAGATATTTTGAAGTTATTACCTTGGAAACTGTTCTTGACTCATTTATCCATAACAGCCTATTTTTAAAAAGAAACAGAATATGGTACTAACTAATAATGTTGGGGAGAGGGTGCTGGGCAATTTATTCCTGTCTTTTGTTTTCTCTTTAGTCTTTCCTGAATTTTCCAAGTTTTCTCTGAGGAACATGAACTAATACTTTTATAACTAGGAAAAAAATAAGTTATTAAAACAATGACTTTTTAAAAGGCAATGGATTTATACTTAGCAAAAGATAGCAATGTCATTAAATTATACACTGAAAAGAGGTACATTTATTGTTAAGTATGCTTCCATAAGGTTAATTTTTTTTTTTAAGATTTTATTTATTTATGTCAGAGAGAGAGCGGGAGCAAGCACAGGCAGGCAGAGTGGCAGGCAGAGGCAGAGGAGAAGCAGGTTCCCTGCTGAGCAAGGAGCCTGATGTGGGACTCGATCCCAGCACGCCAGGATCATGACCTGAGCCGAAGGCAGCCGCTTAACCAACTGCACCACCCAGGCATCCTGTCCATAAGGTTAATTTTTTAAAAATTTTAACGGGCACCTGGCTGGCTCAGTCGGCAGAGCACATGACTCTTAATCTCAGGCTTGTGAGTTCAAACCCCACGTTGGGCATGCAACCTACTTGAAAAAAGAAAAGAAAGAATTTCTAAAAATCCTTAGAGTTCTTAAATTTGATTTTCAACAATACCATAGTATAGATGTTGTAATCTTTAGGCGAAGTTAATTTGTATAAACTGGCAGTGGATGTGTAGGTTAAATTCCTATGTGTTTCCTTTCATGATAATTAATTACATTTAAGTTCTATAATTTTGGCTCCACCAATTTTAGATTTGGGTCCTGTAGCCTACTATCGCTAAAGGTAGCAGGTATAATTCTATAGAACAGATGGTTTGCTAAACAAATAATAACAACAAAATTATTGGGGTTTTTTTAAGGATTTTATTTATGTATTTGACAAAAAGAGAGCAGAAGCAGCGGGAGTGGCAGGCAGAGGGAGAGGGAGTAGCAGGCTCCCAGGACCCTGAGATCCCCAGCTGAAAGCAGATGCTTAACAGACTGAGCCACCCAGGTGCCCCAACAAAATTACTATTTAATGATACAGAGTTTCAGTCTGGGATGATGGTAAGTTCTGGAGACAGTGATACCGGTTTCACAAAAATGTGGATATACTTAATGCCACTGAGCTGCACACTTAAAAATGGTTAAAAATGGTAAAATTTTATGTGATATATATCTTACCAAAATCAAAGTAGCTTTAGCTTCTACCTAAACACTTCTGGGGGGAGATTTTATGCTTTTTAAATGGGAACCAATCCAGGAGAAATGTCACAAATGTTCTGCCTCATCCCTCAGGGTGCCTTTATCAACAAGAAGTCTAAAATTAGGGCTTCAATTTATTCCATTACACTAATTGTGATGCAAGGTCCCCGAGATGGAACTTTTCCATTTGGTGATTTTCATGAAGTCCAGAGGCACAGAAAGGTATGTCGGGGAAAGCACATCCAAATCTGTCAGGTGCGGGGCCCCTGTGCAATGGGAAAAGCCCAACTCCAAAGTCACTCTTGTTCTGATTTCCTTCATTCAAACAAATACTATTATGTGCCAGGCACCATGCTAGAACTTAGGTCTAACACCTGCTCCCCTGGATCCTACAATACAAGGACCTGTTCTCGTCAAGCTACTTCATTATTGGGCAAGTTCTAATAACATCACAGGACATGGTGTGACTTGCATTTCTCAAAGAAGCCATGTGTTTTCTTGTTCCCTTTTTATTTTTTTCTTTGTACTTTGAAATGATTCAAACTTGCAGAAGAGTTGCAAGAATGTTACAAAGAACTTCTGCATATCCCTCCACCCAGATCCAACCATTACTGGTGTTCTGGCACATTTGATTTATCATGCACTGTAGTGTGCTCCCTTGCTCTCTTTCTCTCTCTCTCTCCCTTCCCCACCTCTTCCTCTCCTTCTTCCCCTCCCCTCCTTTCACACCCCTCTAGCTCCCTCTTCTCTCCTTATATAGTTTTTCTGGAACCATTTGGAGTGAGTTGTAGACATCTCCTTTTATCCCTAAATATTTCATTATGTATTTTCCTTGTTCTTTTATATAACCACAGTACAATTATCAATCTCTGGGAGTTTCACATTGATTCAATAGTATTATTTATAATAAAGTCATACTCAAATGTTCCACTTATCCAAATGGTGTCTGGGTTTGGTGGTTTTGTTTTTTGTTTTTAAGGTTTATTTATTTATTTTAAAGAGAGAGCACCAG
>RCUC01068940.1:0-11824 GCA_003697995.1 Taxidea taxus jeffersonii
TTTCTTTTGAAATTAGATAAAATTATCCTAAGAGTTTATATGAAGGAATAAATGGCAGAGAATTGCCAAGAAAAGCACATAAAAGAAGAATAAAAAGAGAACTTGTTTCATGTAAAGTATCATTCAAAATGGAGACTCAAGTCAGTTCATCATGGTATTAGCATATAAGTAGACATATAGATTGGTTAAACAGATTGGAGAATGCAGAATTGCATTGGAGCATAAATGACAATTGAATATACATGACAGTAATATTTCGACCAGTGGAAGCCATAGCTTATTTATAAATGGTACTAGCATAACTGTCTATCCCTCCAGAAGCAAGTTAAGTTAATCTCTCTCTTACTGAGAACAAAAAATAATTCTAAAAAAAAATTAAGGATTAAATGAAAAAAGGAATAAGATAATAAAATACTGGAGATGAATATTTAGGACACTTCATGTATGATTTAAGGATAGGAAGAAATAAAACCATACAAAAATGGACCATACAAAAATTAGAAAACCTTTGTATGGGAAAAGATTTGATATATACAGCAAATAGAAAACAGTGGATAATTTGGAGAAAAAAAATAGTGCATATGATAGGAGTTAACATCAATTTTCTTTAAATAGTCCTTTCAAACATCCCAATAGAAAGATTAGCAAAGACTATGAAGAAGCAATGCACAAAAAGGTGGTTCCAAATGGCCAACGGACATTAAGATGCTCAACCTTACCAATCGTCGGTGAATGCAAATTAAAATAATGAGATATCCCTGTATGCCCATCAGACTGGCAAGCACTGAACAGAGCAATAATACCTATTCCTGGTGGGGATACAGAGGAAAGGGGTACTTTAATATAATGCTGGTAGAAATGTGCTTTAATATAGCTTTTTTGGAAAGCAATCTGGCAATATCTATTAAATTAAAAATATCCTTTGGCCTAGACATCCCACTGTGGGAAGCTGTCCCAGAAAAACAAACACAGCCATAGGTTAGGCTACACACACAAGGGTATTTATTGAATTATTGTTTCTTATGCCAAAAAAGTGGAAACTTTGTGAATTCCTATTAGTTGTGGAAGGCTGGCCGTTGTGCCTAGTACAGCATATTATGCAGCTTAGTACTACATCTTTGGACTTGGAGAAATTTCCATGGTATATTAGTGTGTGCGAAAATCAGGATATAAATAGATGGGTGTAATGTGGTCATGTTGTTTAAGTGAAAAAAATATATATAAACACATATGCATACACATGTACATATATTTATATTTGTATACAACCAAACCCTCTCTTCTTTCTCTCTTTCTCTGCATCCGATTGGAGAAAATATGCAATTATACAAACCAGTTTATCAAGATGGGTTACCTGATCGTAGAAATGTCAGATTGCCTAGGATATAGGTAGAAAGGGATAGAAAGGTGAAGGGTTGGGAGTGGGGAGAAGTACAACCAAAATAAAAGGGGGTGGGGATACAACTAAAACCCAGCATGTGTGATTCTACGGTGTTTGTGACCAACTCTAAGTTGGCTCCAGATGATCCCATTCTCCCCATGTGCATAGTCTGTATGTCTCCTCCCATGAGTGTGGGTAGGACCTGTGACTTGCTTCTAACTTAGAGTATACAGCAAAGGTGATGGGATGCAACTTTCGTGATCATGCTACTTCCATCTTGTTTCTCTGTTTCGCTAGAAGATGCTATCTATTGACTCTCCTCCTTGCTGGCTTTCCTGAAGTAAGTTGCTGCATGGCTGGGTCCTTATGGAGAGACACTAGGGCAGCTTCCAACTGACAGTGACAGGTATCAGAGAACTGAATCCTTCCACCAACCCCAGGAGCTTGAAAGAGAATCCCTTCTCAATGGAGCCTTTGCGTTAACCCCTAGCCTAGCCAATGCCTTGAGTGCGGAAGACCCAGCTAGATGGTGCCTTGACTCCATGGGAGCTGTGAGACAATAAATGAATATGACCTTAAGCTGCTAAATTTCTGGCCTACTCATGAGTAACAATGGATAACTAATTTAAGCATTTATATGAAATCATATATATGTATGCATTTTTAATCAGAAAAAATTAGTCCTAGCTATTACTTACTGAACACCAACAATCCTCCATCTCTCAAATATCATCTCAAAGCCTCACAAAAACTCTGTGATGTATCACCGCATCTCACAGGAAAGGAACTTCACACTGGGAAGTAAACTGGCCAGGCTGGTGTTTGGTCGAGTGGAGGTTAGAACCCGGGGTGCCCTCTCCTCTGTGTATGTGTGTGAGTACTTTTCATCCATCCCACTGGGAGTCCAGACAGGCAAAATCCTGGGAATGTCCTTCCTCCACTTCCACGAGCCCAGCTGTAAGCCAGTTAACCTCCAGGCAAGTAAAGACCAAAGATAGATGCTGAACTTAAGTGAGGTTTCATCTATGCCTAAGCAGACTTTTGCTCTACGTCTGGTGTGACCACTATCTAAAACAAATAGGGTGGGGTGCCTGGGTGGCTCAGTGAGTTAAGCCTCTGCCTTCAGCTCAGGTCATGATCTCAGGGTCCTGGAATCAAGCCCTGCATCAGGCTCTCTGTTCGGTGGGGAGCCTGCTTCCCCCCTCCCCCTGCCTGCTGCTCTGCCTACTTGTGATCTCTGTCAAATCAATAAATAAAATACAAAATAAATTAAAAATAAATAAAATGAGCAGGATGGCTCAGAGTGTGGCATGTTGGCCTGGGCAATATACTCCAGTCACTAAGAAAAGTTTTTCACGTGCCCAGAGGCCAAAGGGCAGAAGCAGCAAGATGTAGATATCAGATGAAGGGAGGCAAAGAGAGAGGGTGTCGTACTTACAGAAAGAAGGGTTAAATCAGAATTTTCTAAAATGGGCCAGGGAAGAGGTTAAATGAGTGTTTTGCAGCAAGAAAAATAAAAACAGGATTGATGGTCAATTACTTTGTAAAATGCTAAGTTGAAATTAAACAAATGTCCTTACTGCAAGGTTTTCTAGAGATTTTAATAAGCTAATGTAGACTGAACATTAACACTAACTTCCATGTGTTTGAATTCAGAAAACTGACTTTGTTGAAAATTTAGTGCATTTATATTACATTTTCAAAAAAATAAAAAGTGGCCCATGCTCTTCTGTTCTTCTTTACCTGCCTCTCTACACCTGCTCCCCCATCTCTACAAAGCCCACCTAACATCCCACCCCACCCCACCACAACTTCTCATAAAACTTATGAGTGTCCTGCAAACACAGTCAACTATTCTGGGAACAGAAATCTTGATGACCACTTTAGAATATTTTCTAAATATTCACTAAGTGGGTCAAAACATTGGAATTAAACAAAATACATAATCTTCCTAAGTGCAAAATCTAAGGGTTGTGGTATTCTTCAAAAACTGTTAAAAAGACACTAGCTCCATAGAAGATCTAGAGAAACATGAGTAACTGAATCAAGAGTATCTTGAAACTGCTTACTAACCAAAAAATTGATTGTAATAATAATAATAATAATAATAATGTTTGCATATATGCCATTCGAATAGCATATTCACAACCATCATTGTATTAATATGCATCATGACTCAATGAGATTTAAGTTATCTTTTATTAACTCTAATTTTAGAGATAGAAAGAGTCCCCAAGAGGTTGTTTATATGCCAAAGGTCACGATTCTATTAAGTAAGAGAATTGGTACTGGAAATAGATTTGTATTTTGGTAAGTTTTTTGAGGAGAATATTTTACATTCCAGTTGATTTTTTCAATCAAACAATTCATTAATTCTCTCTTCAGATATTGGTAATCAACTTTTCAAACTGACCATGGAATTTTTGTTTTATTTTGTTTTCCTTATCTGTATTTTCCTTTTCTTATCTGGAAATTCCCTTTGGCTCCTATAATAATGTTTGTGCTTGTTTTCCGGTCTTGTGTTTCTCCTACTCCTTTATAAAATTATTTTGAATGTTTTAGCTATGCTTATTTAAAAGCCCTTTCCTAGTGTTCTATCACCTGAGTTTGGGGGTATACTTTTCCTGTTTCTCTGCTGACTCTCCCTCATGGTAGTTGCATTACTCATAGGCTATGAAAATTGCTAATATAAACTCAGTAGTAACTCTAGTGGTTTTCATGGCAGTCCCACACTTATGGGCAGGTTGGAGGGAAAATAGAGATGAGGTTAAAGATTTCAGGCCTTGGGAGCCTGCTTCCCTCTCTCTTTCTCTGCCTGCCTCTGCCTACTTGTGATCTTTTTCTCTGTCAAATAAGTAAAATCTTAAAAAAAAAAAAAAAAGCTTTCAAGCCCTAGAAAAACTTTTTTTTAAGACTTTTTTTATTTGTTTGACAGAGAGAGACACAGCAAGAGAGGGAACACAAGCAGGGTGGATGGGAAAGAGAGTAGCAGGCTTCCAGCTGAGCAGGGAGCCTGATGCAGGGCTGAATCCCAGGACCCTGAGATCATGACCTGAGCCGAAGGCAGAAGCTTAACAACTGAGCCACCCAGGCACCCCAAGCCTTAGGATAATTTTTACATGAATTGATCTGCCTAGGGATTACATCTCATGGAGAAAGCATAAATATAGACCTCAAAGCCACATATGATGTAATTTTCAACTCCCTATTTCTTGCACTTAAATTATTTTTATACTTACGGTTCCTGCTAGGTGTTATATTCTCTTACCTATTACTTAAGCTACTAAGTAGGTTTTTTTCTTAGTTCCATTTCAGGTGTGGAATAGTTCTTTGTCAAGGCCAGTTTTATGCTACTCAGGGTTCCAACTCCCTGTAGACATGGGTCTCACAGTTTTATGCCCCAAGGCAAGTAGGCAATTCATGGCTAATAGAGGGGTTAGCTTCAACTCTTCCTTATGCTCCAACCCTGATTTCCTCTAGGCTTCTTTCACTGGGTCCTTGGGGATTTCCCTTTCTTGAGTTTTGGCCCAGCTGTGTTTGTTTATAATATCCATTCATTCATTCTTTCACTCAATAAGTCTGTTAGCCCACTGCTTATGGTTTAAGCTAGGAAGGGAAATTTCTTCTTCATCAGCCACATTAAATAGAAATCTATTCCCTGTGCCTTAAATCACATTGCTTCTCAATTATTTTTACACTTTGAAATCCATAAAATAATTAACATTATGGAAATGGTAATTATGGCTTATTTACAAAATCTCAGATCAGTTTCCAAAAGACTGTCTTTATTAAATTGCACATATTCCTTGAGCTAGATATATTCCTTGATCGTGAGGATTCAAGGGTTAGCAGGTGGGTCATGACGGATGCTATAGGAGATGTACAGTCTAGGGAGAGTAAATAAGAACCACACACTCCCAGGGGATAGGACACCCATAGCAGTCCAGGGGGAACATCTCTGAACAAGTGAACTGAGGCTTAAGTAAAAAATTGTAGGATATAAGGAGATGGTGGATTTTGCTTTCAGTTCTGTTGATTTTGATGAATTCCTTCCATGTGAGGATACCCAAGAACCAGTCAGGTAGACATGCCTGGGGGCTTGGGATGTAATTTGGAATTGGAAATATTAACTTGGCATTCCATTTGGATGATAATGTATTCCTCCCTCATGTTAAATTTTAAGTCAATGTATTTACTAACCCACAAACAAGTTTGTAAAATCCCCAAAGTATTAAAACAAATATAATAAAGAGCAATTTTCCCTTCAGTCCATGTCACGAAGTTAATCACGTCCCCCATCAGAAGCAACCGTTGCTACCAGTTTCTAGTGCAGCTTTCCAGAGATGAACATGAGCCTGTTGATATTTTACCAAAATGTTGTAAAACTGCTCTGTGAACGACTCTGCATCTTGAATTTTAAGTTAGTGTATTGTAATCATAATTGTATGTAGGCAGTGCAAGTAAAGCCTCTTTATCCTTTTTAACAATGGCATACCAGTTCATTTGTATGGATTAACAAATCTAATTGTCATGGATATTTCTGTTGTTTCTAATCTTAAATGATAGTTTAAAAATGAATTCCAAATACATCTTTCCTGCAATTAGTAGTCTTTTTTTTTTATTTAAGCTTTATTTAAACATATAATGTAACCCCACCACCCTCTCCCAACCCCTCTTCCCCCCACCCCCCCTCAGTTTGTTTTATGACATTAAGAGTCTCTTTTGGTTTGTCTCCCTCCCGATCCCATCTTGTTTCATTTTTACTTTTCCTACCACCTTAGCTCCCACCCCCATTGCATCTCCACTTCCTCATATCAGGGAGATCATATGATAGTTGTCTTTCTCCAGTTGACTTATTTCGCTAAGCATAATACGCTCTAGTTCCATCCATGTTGTCGCAAATGGTAAGATTTCATTTCTTTTGATGGCTGCATAGTATTCCATTAGTAGTCTTTTTTAAAAAGATTTTATTTATTTATTTATTTTATTTTAATTTAATTTTATTTTTTTTAAAGATTTTATTTATTTATTTGACAGACAGAGATCACAAGCAGGCAGAGAGGCAGGCAGAGAGAGAGAGGAGGAAGCAGACTCCCTGCGAGCAGAGAGCCCAATGTGGGGCTCAATCTCAGGACCCTGGGATCATGACCTGAGCCAAAAGCAGAAGATTAGCCAACTGAGCCACCCAGACACCTCATCCCCTAATTAGAAATCTTATGTGACTTCTTAGATAGCACTTAGACTAAAATGCAAAGTTTTCACCCAAGCTTACAAAGTCATCAGTATCTGGTACTTCTCTTCCTTCCTGGTTGCATCTTGTGCTCCCCTTTATTTGCTCTCTATGATGTAACCAAATTGGCATTCTTCCAATTTTTTTCACTATATCAAGCTCCTTCTTACCTTACAGGTTTTTCCACAGACATACTCTTCTTGGTGTGCTGTTCTCTCCGACGTTTATGTGGCTGGATTCTTCAGAATTTAATTTAAATTACTACTGAATCTAAAGTAGCCACCAATTCATATTCTATATAATATCACACTATTTTAATTGCCAGCATATCATTCAAAAACCAGGAATAAGCAGGACTTAGTATGATCCCCCAGGTGACAGCTTCGGAGATACACCTCTCAGATCTCCAACTGTAGGGAGAGGAGGGCTCCAGCTGATGTGCTCTGATATCCCTGGTTTCATTTTCACCAAGACCCACTTCCCTTGCATCCTCCCATCCACGTAGTAGCACAATGACTGATGGTGGCAGAGACACTAAGGCAGGCTCATAACTAGGAGATACAGGGTTCCTCTACTAGAGGTTCCCCTCTACTAGAGAGCTTTAGCTTGAGGACTCCCCAGTGGCCTTACCAGACTTTCCTTAGAGGTTAGGAAATGCAGGCTGTGAGCATAGACAATTCTTTTAAGAAGACTTAAATAAAGGAAAGGAGAAAAATAAAATAACAGCATGAAGAGGAGATGGATGTCAAGAGAAGGTTTCTTTTGGTTTTTTGGTTTGTTTGTTTATAGGACAGGAGACATTAGAGCATGTTTAATGGATTACAGGAAGGATCTAGTAACGGTTGGAACGGAAGACATAGGAAAAAGATAAGTAAAGGCGTAAATTCCCTAGGTTGATGGAGTGAACAGAATTCAGAACATAGCTGGGATTATTGACTTTGGATCTTCTCTGTCACAGAAATAAAAGAGGAGAAGTAAGTATTGGTACAGGTAATTGAGTTGAGAAGTTAGATGTCCGATGGATTCTTCTCTTTCTTTTCCTCCCTCCCTCTCTTAAACAAAAGATAAAGCTATGTATTGAATGAAAGGGAAGACCAAATGGGACTTTTGAGAAAAGTGAAAGGCTTTGAAATAATTTTATAGAGAATGGAAGAACAAGTTGCCACATGTCAGTCATTATTGGTGACCATACATTTATAAATACCTATCTGTGTAATTATGGATTTTTTCTTAGCAGTATACAGCTGCCCATATATAAAGGTGAACATATAAAGCAGCCATGTTTATCTGGAAAGAGGCTTTCTGTGAAAAAAACACATATATGTATATAGGTATATATATATACATATATCTCCATAGGAATTGGTGATTGGCATGGGATGAAAGAGACATGGAGACAGGAGATCAAATAATTGAGTCATCAGGGAATTGGATAGGACATCCAAATGGACATTGAAATCACACAAGATAATGGGCTAGGTACAGCATGAAGAAATACAGTGAGAAAGGAGTCAGTGTATCTTTTCAAGATTCTTAAAAATGTATTTATTGGGAAGAGAGAGTGGGGAGAGGCAGAGGGGGAGGGAGAGGTAGAAAGAATCTTAAGCAGATTCAACACTGAGTGTGGAGCCCAAAGTGGGACTCATGACCATGAGATCATGACCTGGCTGAAACCAAGAGTCAGACTCTTAACCAACTGCACCACCCAGGTGCCCCAGAGTCAGTGTTGTAAAAAAAAATTGTACTGATGTGGAGCTACAGAAGTTGACTCAGCCAAATGATGTAAGACTAAATACAAACCAAGCAAACTGAGATTTTACAAAAGAAGAAAATATGCCTTTCTGGAAGTAAAATGTATAAAAGACAATTAAATATGTTTGGGGCCCATATTTCAGTGTCTTCAGGCAGAATATGTTCTGGTACAGATTTTAGAGAATATTCAGGTGGCCTGAGCCCTGGTCTTTGCCACGTATGTTTTCAGAATTGAAAATGAAATTTATGATGTGGCAAGTGTGTACAGTAGTCCTTACTTATCTACAGGGGACATGTTTCAAGACCATCAGTGGATGCCTGAAACTATGGATAGTACTGAATCCATATACACTGTTATTTTTTTTCTTATCCATGCATACTTATGATGAAGTTTAATTCATAAATTAGGTCCTGTAAGAGATTAACAACTATAACTAAGGTTAAAATAAAATGATTATAACAATATATTATAATTAAAGTTATATGAATGTGGTCTTTCTCTCTCTCAACGTATCTTCTTGTTCTGTACTTAGCTTTCTTATGATGATGGTGTGGAGTAATACGGTACCCACAAGATGAGACAAAATGAAGGGAATGACGTAGGCATTGTGATGTCATGTTAGGCTACTGTTGACTTGCTTATGATACATCAGAAATAGGATGAACTCCTTCCAGATCATGGTTGACCTCTGACAACTGAAACCACAGAAAGTAAAACCACAGATAAGTGGGGGGGGGATGCTGTATGTACTTATAAAACACAACATAATATTGGAAGCTGGGCTTGACAAAGAAAACAAGAGACTCACAGTCACAGTAATTAGGATAAAGCTTACAATCCAATGTGGTAATAAATGGGATGTAAGAATAGAATCCCTCCCCTAGAACAGTTATCTTCCTGCTTCGTGTTTTATCTTCTGTGGTTTGATTCTTATGCTGCCTAGCCAAAGGCTAGAATAGGTACAATGAAAGGCAAGAAATCAAGTAAAGATTCCTTAGGTATGTGAACCATTAATTTTTTTTAAAGATTTGTTTACTGATTTATTTGCAAGAGAGAGCAAGCTCTAACATAGGGAGGAACAGAGGGAGAGGGAGAATCTTGGGCAGATGCCCTGCTGAGTGGGGAGCCCTACAAAGGACTCCATCTCTAGACACTGAGATCAATACCTGAGCTGAAATCAAAAGTCAGTTGCTCAACCAACTGAGCCACCCAGGTGCCCCTCTGAACCATGATGCGTAATTAAACTTTGCTTGCAAGTGAGGAACATCCACTTGCATATAGATCTTTCTACAAGTTTGGCTGTTGTTGGCTTCCTTCATTCCTTCAGGCAATGAAGGAAGCCACTGCCCTAGACATTACTAATGCCTAAATTTACTGCCCACTATTAGGCATTAACTGAGTAATGAATAAGACACGGCCCCTGTGCCCATAGAGCTCACAATAAAAGAAAGATAAATGGTAAAAAAATAAAACTATAATACAGAGCAATGATTCCACAGTAGAGTTATAAACAGTATTTTAAAAAGCACAGAAAAGGGAATGATTTATTGTGCTTTAAATTTTGTTTAAGGATACCATTCACTGAGGCTCCTACCCTCTGCCTGGCACTGTGCTGTATACTTCTCTTTATCTACCACCTCAGTTCATCTCAACATCAACAGAAGGTGGGTATTTTCAGCACTATTAGTTAACGTGTGTGTGAATCAAGCAATACAAAGGATAAACAAGTTGTCAAAGTTCTCAGCTATCAAATCCCAGAAGTGGAATGTGATCTCAAGGCTGTTCGATCACAGAGGACCCATGAGTTATGTTCATGTTTCAAATGGGCAGTGTTTAAGCTTGACTCTATTTAGAACCCTTAGCCAGGTTTAATATTCAAAATGAGGGGGGTCGCTAATATGGCTCTGAGAGCTTTAGAAAGGACAAGAGTGTCTGTGATTGTTGTTTTTGTTGTTCCTGGAAACACTTTTCCTTCTGAAGCTTTGATATCCTGAGGTTGTGGCAGACATTGCTAATCAATCTTGGCACTAGTCTTAAATGAGCCAAGTGATCCCCGAGCTCTTCCACCTTTCACTCCAGGCATGATTAATTGAGCAAAATCAACAGGAAAATGGAACATACCTGCCATCTCTGTTCTAAAAGATAAACTGATCTGGTGAGTAGAAATTTAGGAGGGAGATACACTTTTGAAGGAAGATTAAGTAAAGGAGGCTCACGGAAAATACCTAGATGAAGATTTAGTGCATAGTAGGGGCTTTTGAGGTTGGTAGACTCTTGATAAATTATGGGTTGAGTACATTTTTAAGAGAGAAGATGGTTCCCTTTCCTTTCTTTTCTCTATATTATTTAATCTCTTGAATTTGGGTGATCTATCAAGAGGGTTTGTAAGCAGAGTCTCTACTTCTTTGTTGATAATATGGGGACTTCAACATGACGTTGTCTACGATGAGTGAGGAAAGGGAATCTGAACGTGGTGTCTCTTAGGATCCGAGTGC
Source organism: Taxidea taxus jeffersonii (assembly GCA_003697995.1). Classification (NCBI taxonomy): domain Eukaryota; kingdom Metazoa; phylum Chordata; class Mammalia; order Carnivora; family Mustelidae; genus Taxidea; species Taxidea taxus. The sequence goes on from RCUC01068940.1 coordinate 10,860, forward strand.
CTGCCTCAGAGCACTGACGGATGGCTGCGTGAGGACTGAGGGTAATTATGTTGGTCAGCTGGAGGGCTTTCACAAGTCCTGTAATCTGTCACCCCTAGAAGCCTGCCTTCTCCTTGAAAGTGACAGATGATGCATTGAACCACAGTGGTAATGTAAACCTCAGTGTGTTCCAGAATCCCATATCTACTGTTCTTATGACAGACACTTCTGTTATGTACAATTTATTTCTCTCTGGAAAGTTCTGTCTAGACACAGCCCCAGTTTCCAGGGATATTCCTTATCCTTAATGCATTCTCCTCAAGTATGAGAAATGAAGTGCAGGATAGACAATGAGTCTTTCTGGAGATCTGAGTTAGGATCCATTTAAACTGGAATGATGGTCCACACTGAGTACAAGCCTCTTTTGCACTATCCTAGGACCCAAGGATCTTAGCCAACCCCTATGCCTACCATGCAAGTTCGTTTCACTATCTAGCAGTACTCGAAGATGGCATTTCTTTATCCTTTCTCCCAGTTAGAGTAAATGGGTTGTTTTCCATCAATATATGAAGTATATTCTATTCCTAAATATATAAAATGGCACCTTCTCCTAGTGCTCTGCTCTCATTATCACTCTTACCTGGTTTTTCCTTTTTCTTTTCCTTGGGAATACATTACTTTCTGATGTGTTGTTTTTACTTGGTCCTTTGTTTCTTGCCTTTCCTACACTGGAATATAATGAACAGCAACTTTTTCTTTTTTTTTTAATTTTCACAATAACCTCTGAACATTGGTACATATTCATTCAAGTTTAAATAAATGACAGAGGATATAGTAGTAGGAATACTGAATCTGGAGTCAGAGGGGTTCTTGTTCTTCAGGACTCACCAGTTTTGTGGGAGGAGCTGGGAGGCTGGCGGGGGACACTTCATCTCTCTGAGACCTTGATTTCCCATATCAGGGACAATAATTCCTGCCCTCGTTTT
>RCUC01068944.1:0-12989 GCA_003697995.1 Taxidea taxus jeffersonii
TGTGGACCAGTGATTTTCAAGACTGACTTGAGGACACCCTAAATTATCCAGTTATTCCATGATGTAGAGTTGCCAACCTTTCTCTCAAAGCAAGTTAGTCTTAAATGGTTTGAACTGGACAGAAAAAAAATCTTACATATAAATAACCTAGAGTGCATTGAGTATTTATTATGTATCAAACAGTGTGCTAAGTGCTTTAGTCCCTTATTAGGTGGGTACCATCATGGTCTCCATTCTATGGAGGGAGCAAAGAGCCTTACAGTATCGGGCCCATGTGTGCTCAGCAATGGTGGAGGTGGGATTTGAACCCAGATAGTCTGACCCCAGATGTTCCACATGTGACCACGAGACTCCATGGCACATACACATATCTCCATCAACACATCAACCTCTCAAGGCCCACTTCCACCCAAAGGAACTCTTAGGAGGGAGGTGGAGGAGGCTGGTTGTAAAATTGATCAATACATACAGAACCTCAGAAGAGCTCGAAGTCAGTTGGGCACGCACATGCTCAGTGTATGCCAGAAAATAGCTGTGGTAAAAAACCTTGAACCACAGGAGTGCCAGTGGTTTTAGCTATGGCTTTCTTGCTTGTCTTTATTGAGGACAGAACTTTCCTTTCTGTTAAAATGATTTCCTTTACTCTTTCCTATAGAAGAAAACCCAGAACAAGCTTTATGGGGTCCACTTCAATCTGCTGTGCATTTTCTGTGAGCACGAAGGGCTCTATTGTTAGAGCAATTGACAGTCCTCTTTTCTTCCCTCTTCCTTCCTTCTTTCCTCCCTCTCTCTTGCTTCCTTCCTTCCTTCCTTCCTCTCTCTCTCTTGCTTTCCTCCCTTCCTTCCTTTCTTTTTTCTTTTTCCTTCCTTCCTTCCTTTTCTTTCTTCCTCCTTTCTCTACTTTTCTCCCCCGTGTGCAGTTTATGTAGAACATCTGGTTTTAAAAGTGTCGCAATTTTTAAACATATTATAATGCTCATGGGATCTGAATATCAACAGCTGTCTATTGCGGTGAACCACACGTCTGGAAAACATTCCTTGAAACTGAGTTCTTAAATAAACATAAAGCATCTATAACACACAATGCTAAACAACATCCATTTGTAAACTGAATATTTAGACCAGATGAGGTGCAAAGGATGGTTTTCTGGGTCTGTCAAAGTGGGAAGGGAATCTTAATATTTTTAGCCCTGAGAGATCCTGGGCCTTTGAGCTGAGTCGGGCCTCAAGGTTCTTCACTAAAATACTTGCTTTTGTCTTCTTCCTTTCTCAAATCTGCTGGTTTTGGCTTGATTCTCTTACTGTTTTCTTATCATTGGAAGCACTTTTTTTTCTCCCTATATCAAAGTCTCCAAAATAGTAGATGATACTTGACTTTAGTTTACAACTACACTTTTCTCTGGCTCCTTAAATCTCCAGAAAAGAATCTATATCAAAGTGTGTACGGGTAGCGGAGGGTGGGGGGGCAGTGCAGGTGTGAATTCTAAACATTTGCTGAGCCCTTACTTGTGCCACGTGCATTCTAAGGTCTTTCTAAGCACACAATGAATTAATCCTCCATATTAACTCACAGTGCAAATGCTATTATTATTCCCAACTTCAGAGGGACAAACTTGGGCACACAGAGGTTAAATAACTTGAACAAAATCACACAGCTTGCATGTGGTAGTAGATTAAGAATCATATATATGAAAGCTTAGAACCATTTTCCCATGGTACGTCTGGGTTCTATTTGGGGCATTAGGAGAGGCAGAGTACCATACTTTTGGTCAATCCAACTAAGATACATGATTTTACAAGTACAGGTATCTTTATGAGCTTTCTGGGATAGGGTATTGGAAGAACTCTTGACAAAGTTGTGTACTTTCTTCACTGAATCATTTGAAAGGTACAGAAATCTCCAGGTCAACATCAGTGGGGAACAGAATTGTCTCATAAATAGCTGAGAAAAAAACCTGCATAAGTGACCTAGATGTGAGTATAGATACTTAACTTTGCCCCCCTTTTAGTGGCCTATCAGTAAAATGGGGCAGAGTGAGAGAGAGAGAGAGAGAGAGAGAGAGAGGGCAAATTGTGAACTTCATTAACTTGCTTTAAAATACCCTTCATGGGGCGCCTGGCTCAGTCGGTTAAGCATCTGGCTTTGACTCAAGTCAGGATCCCAGGTTCCCAGGATCAAGTCCTGCATCGGGCTCAGCAGGAAGCCTGCTTCTCCCTCTGTCTGCTGCTCCCCCTGCTTGTGTTCACTCACTCTCTCGCTCTTGCTCTCTCTCTGACAAACAAATAAAATCTTAAAAAATAAATAAATAAAATAAAATACCCTTCATAATGGGGTGCCTGGGTGGCTTATTTGGTTGAGCGTCCGGGTCTTAATTTCTGCCCTGGTTGCAAACTCAGGATAGTAAGATCAAGGCTCCACACTCAGTAGGGTTTCTGCTTGTGATTTTTCCCCCATTGTCCTGGCTCTCTCTCTCTCTCCAAAATGAATAAATAAATCTTTTAAAAAATAAAATAAAATGCATTTCATAGATACCTACCACAGTCCAGCTAAAACAAAGTGTATGTGAAGTGGGATATCTGATTCGAAGTGCTTTATGTCTGACGCATGATTGCGCTTTATTTACAGTGTATATATTTTTATTCCACTTCCTCATAGTAGACATAGCTCCTGAACAATGAAAAGAGAAGGGAATAGTTCTTAAACATCCCTTTTATTCCTATTTATCATTAATTACAAAGGGTCATGGGAAGCATCCCCACAGCATTCCCTCAGTATGCCTACCAGTCTCTGTTCAACCTTTTAGCATTTTGATTTCCTTGACATAAAGTTTGGTGTTCTGGGGCACCTGGGTGGCTCAGTGGGTTAAGCCTCTGCCTTCGGCTCAGGTCATGATCTCAGGGTCCTGGGATCGAGCCCTGCATCGGGTTCTCTGCTCAGCGGGGAGCCTGCTTCCTCCTCTTTCTCTGGCTGCCTCTGCCTCCTTGTGATTTCTGTCAAATAAATACATAAAATCTTAAAAAAAAAAAAAAAAGTTTGGTGCTCTGGCCTCAATAAGAATATAGCTCTAAATCAGGCCATGTCCCCCCACCACCACCCCCAACCCCCCGCCGTGGGGTACAAGGCAACTTGTAAATAAATGGCTCAGGATATTCAAACTGGGCTCACACAGCCTTGCTCGGATACAGGGCATTTATCTCAAGCGCATATTTTCACCTTGATGTTAGTTCTACTCCAGAAAAGCTCTCACCTCCCTCCCCAGTGTAAAGTCAAAATCTACATTTAAATGGAGACATTGCAGCCTCTACAGTCCTGGAGAGCTAGCGAACACAACCATGCCGCAATTTAACTGGAAATAAGCTCTGATGAGTTAAAAAAAAATTTTTTTTAAAAGGAAGAAAAGAAAAGAAAGAAGGAAACAAGCAAAAAAATAGCATGTGACATGGTCCGTGAATTTCTGTTGGAAAAGGTGGAAAACCAAACTAAGCAGAAACAAAAGGACGCTGATTTGGAAAAACTCCAATGCACAGAATCTTTTCCACCATCGGGTGTTTAACTGTAATAAGGCCGTATTCAAGGTACAAAATATGATGGGCTTATCTTTGTATTAAAACAACAACAGAGAGAGAGCAAGGGCAGATATGAGGGTGTTTTTTAGGCTCATATTTCCAAACCTCATAAAATATTAGTAGCTGCATCAGCTATAAAAACTAATGGCTCCAGATTCTATTGTGTTACCCTCTTCAATTTCATTTTATCTCCGTTCTCCACCCCCCTTCTTCTCTTTCAGTTTTTGTCTTTCTATCTCCCTAAGTTGTTTGGGGTTCCAGTGTTTATGAGCTTTATAAGCTCGATAAGACTTGGAGGGCAGAATCTCTAACAAAAAGGGTCAAACAAAAGCTCGCCTGATTCCTTACATCAGAGTTTCTATGGTACAGTTAGGTTGTGATAACAGATCACGATAACATTGTCCAAAAAGGAAAGAAAAAGAAAATTCTGGCCTTCATTACTGAGTTTCTTGCAAACTCACTTTTTCTTTCTTTCATTCTTTTTTTTTTTTCTTTTTTTCACAGCAATGACTAAAACTTCAATTTCCTCAGGCCTACCCTGGCCTTTTAAAATGTTTTCAGGCCTCTGCGAACACCAAACTCAATTCTAGATTTGTATTTACATAATATAATTTTTACCATCAATTAATCGATCACATTTAAATTCCTAAAACTATCCAGTGAGTAATAACTACCCGCGGGTGCTGTAAAAAGTTAATTTCCAAACACAAAGGACATTCTGACTTTCAAAAAGCTGAGTTGAGTTTCCCATTTGAGTCAAACAAAGAATGAAACAAAACAAACAACAAAAAAAAACCTGTTGTCTTTTTTTTAAGGATCATCCTACAGATTATTGCAGAGAGATATTTCCTTCAGGCAATACAGGGAAGCATCAAGGTTCTGAGGCCAGGAAAGTGACGGGAGTAGACTGTGAAGAACTGGCTCCAGAAGATGCTGCTGTCCTAATTGGGTTCATCATGATACTACCAAGTGCAGAACGGCCGCTTGCCTACAGTCAAAAAATGACTGGTCAGCTGACCCAGATGACCCACATCCGGAGACTGGAATTACGCTGTCGTATGATAAAGTGAATCCCAAACCGAATGCACCACAGGTGTTGGGTAAGTAGTTACGGCCGCCTCACGAGCCAGGTGGGACAGTTCTGGGAATGAGAAGGCACGGATTAGAGCCGCGTTCTACCATTAACTAGCTGGGTGGCCTTGGGCAAGTCACCGAACTCTCCCTAGCTGGCAATGCCTATCATCAGAGGTTACTGCCGCGAGGTAATTTAGCGGTGGATGTGGAAATGCTCCGTGAAGCCTGGGGGCAGACAGGGGTTGTGTTACTGCGATGGACGCTGGTGCATCAGAGACATGATTTGGTCCTCCGTTGGCTTTGTTTTAACTAGAATGGGTCAAGTCCGCAAATGCTACTACCACTTCTCTTCATCATCCCGAGTTTAGCCTATAAACACCTGACTGGTTGTTTCAATCTTAGTTGTAGATAAACAGGAATTAATAGCACAGTAACAGACTCTCAGGCAATACAACTTGGTATTTGTAATAATCAAAGTAACCAAGCTCTTAGAAAATGGATTAACCTGGGACCCGGCGCAGATGCTGGCTTGGGTTTTGCATGTTTCCATGTTCGTCTCACTGACGAAACTAAGCTCAAGGGCAGAAATCAGGACTTAATCGCCCCTGGATGTTCCCCTTCTGTTCCTCCCTGCAAGCACCTCGCCCTGGGCCTGGCTGTAGTTGGTGCTCAATAAATGTTTGGTGAATGAATGGACAACCATGGGAGAAACATAAAAGCAATGAGGTGGAATCTAATTCCACAGCCTGCAAATCAAAATCAGACTGCAAATGGAGGTCATTTCCGCGGGGATATATCTCAGAGTCACGTGTAGTTAATCAGAACACGGCAATTTTTTTTTTTCATAAGCACAAGACCGATTATATATTTTTTCACATGGCCCCTAAATAGCATCGTCTTCAACTAATTTCAGAACCACATGGGATGCCTGAGACACCAAATCGAATGCTGATGTGGGTTGGTGTGTGGATAATTCGCGAGGGCTGAATCTTCACAGCCGCGGCAAAATCAGGCGTGTCCAGAAGAGTTAGTGGAGACGATGGGATGTCCTTGTGGCTATAAACCTGCCCCCAGTTTTCCAGCAAATTGCTCTAGCCAGGGTGCCTTGAACTGGACAGCCCCGAACACAATTCTTCTCCAGGTGGACCTGACTTGATGCATCACCCGGCTGGCAGGACGCACAGCAGACGGGGCACTAAAAGTCTGTCCATTTACCGGTTTCATAACCCAGTCAGTGTCATTTGATTGGCAGACCTGTGTATAGCTTCCCTGTACTAGTAGTATTCCTCATGCAACATGGCTTTATTAAGTTGACACAACCTCTAAGATTGTCCCATTTGGAGCTCTGGGGAGGCACAGTCCACTGGATAAGCTCAGAGGCAGTGTCTGGCCCCAGGCTGCCTGAATCAAAACCTGAGCTCGCGGGCGCCTGGGTGGCTCAGTGTGTGAAGCCTCTGCCTTTGGCTCAGGTCATGATCCCAGGGTCCTGCTGAGCAGAGAGCCTGCTTCCCTCTCTCTGCCTCTCTGCCTACTTGTGATCTCTGTCAAATGAATAAATAAAATCTTTAAAAACAAACAAACAAACAAACCAACAAAACCCTGAGCTCGACTACCTACCAGCTGTATGACCTTGAGCAAGTAACTTAGCCTCCCTGTATGTCATCTATACATACATCTATACATGTATGCAGCTATAAATGCAACAGAGATGTCTTAATAGCACCTGTCTCTAAGGACTGCTGTATGATTATATGGGCTGATGTAGAAGAAGCACCTAGAACATTCCCTAATGCCCAGTGAACACTAAGAATTTGCACCTATATACTGAAACTCCATTGCCAACCAGATATTAACACAGCATTGGAACCCACGCTTGTATAAAACTATGGAACTTACATTTGCTTTTTGAAAAACAGAAACAAACCCACCTCTTCCCTTCAATTACTTTTATCTTTTTTTTTTTTTTTAAGATTTGTTTATCTATTTATTTGAGAGAGAGAGAGAGCACGTGGAGGGGAAGGGCAGAGGGAGAGGGAGAAAGTCTCAGGCAGACTCTCCAATGAGCATGGAGCCTGACTGGGGCTCGATCTCACAACCCTAAAATCATGACCTGAGCTGAAATCAAGAGTCACATGCTTAACTGACAGAGGAGCCAGCCAGGTGCCCCTCCACTCAATTGCTTTTATTTTTATTTTTTTTTATAGATTTTATTTATTTATTAGTTAGAGAGAGAGAGAGCGAGCACAGGCAGACAGAGAAGCAGGCAGAGGCAGAGGGAGAAGCAGGCTCCCCGCCGAGCAAGGAGCCCGATGTGGGACTCGATCCCAGGACGCTGGGATCATGACCCGAGCCAAAGGCAGCCGCTTAACCGACTGAGCCACCCATGCGTCCCCAATTGCTTTTAAATCTCAAAATGAGATCTAAATGCAGTGGAAGACCGGCTCAAAGCTGCTCCCCCAGATGCCACAGGCTGCTATTTCCTAGGGGTGTACAATGATATTTCAAAGGATGCTCAGAGTCATTCCTGTAACGTGTGTGCTTGATTCGGAGACTCAAACCAAAAACTCATTGTGTATCTTCTGGGAGCAAAAATTTTACTTGACACTTGCATGAATATAAACAAAATAGCAAACCAGTGTTTATATTAAACCCAAAGTGCATATATTGTAGAATAAAGTGAAACTTCTACAAATTTTCAGGTTGCAGGAGGCCTTGCAGAAATTCCACATCTGAGTTTCCGCATGAGGCTTATCTGCTCCCTGCTCCTACAGCTTGGCCCAGCAGCTGTCTTGGGAGTACAGGCCAGGTTCCCAGGGTCATGGCTTCCCAAACTCTGTGAGAATAGCAGGGTTTTTTTTCAGGCTCACACTTTTATAAAAAATAGAAGTGGGTGATTGGAAAAATGAAAAAAGGAACAATCAATGCAAGCCGCATTTTTTAACATTAGATGAAGCAAACAAAATTACTGGGTCGGATTCCTATAAAATTTCCTCAATGCAGACCTGCCATCTCTACTTCCGTGGTTGTGAACTCTACGTTGCTGCTTGATGACCCAGGGTGCACTGGAGTAGCTGTCCTGGGGGATGTGAGTATGGGATTTGGAGCCTTGCTGAGTGGGAAATGGGATTCTGCATGGTCACAGAGGCCAGGCTTTTCACTAATTAATGTTGAATCAGGTTAAAGCCCAGCAGTCTGAGTCTGACTCTTGTCGATGGCTCAGACAGGGTGGGGCTGGAGGACCCGTGCATGGGATGCTCTGGGGTCCTTGGCATCCCCCAGGTCCTGGCCTCAGATTTACAAATTACTGGATCTGAGGGACACAACTTGCTCACATGTCCTTGTTGGAGGTGAGAAGCCCTTGGAAAATGAGCGAGAAACACACGTGGCTAATTTTATGATTTGGGAGTTCATTCAGTGCTGTGATCTCAACCTTTCTGAGAATCCATGGGAAGCAGAAGCCCTTCCCACTAGGAAATTCCAGCTGCCAGGCCCACCTGCATGTGCCTAAGTAAAGGCATTTGTTCGGTGGTCACTGGAACTCCATGCAGATGCCCCAGCGTATAACTCCCAGCTTTAGGGTTAGTGTAGACCAATAGCTGAACCAGACATCTATAAACAGCCCTGCCAGGAAATCTTTCCATCTTCTCCTGATATTTTGCCTTGATCTTAACCACAGCTCTCTTAGGTTTCTCATGCCCTGTGGCCAGCCGGAGAGGTCACTAAGGTGCCTGAAGTCATGGAGCTGGTAAGCGGCATGGGCATGGTTTTGGACGCCAGCATTCTGGTTCCCAAGTCCAAGCTTGGCAAGAAGGCAAATCACTGCCTTCATCTCATTCCCAGCTCTGGAGGCACGGCTCCATTAGTTAAGCCAATGAGAGCACAGGTTTTCCTGTTAACTGGCATTGGTCCTGGCCAGACACATGACCTGACATGGACACATCAGATGGAAGGAAGGACTATAGCCCACAGCTGTGGGACAGATGCAGTGGCCCCATAAAGGGTATCTGGAGAAGCACCAGCACAATCCATAGCTCCTGTCGATACACGCTATTCCTTTGTCTGGAAACCCCTTCCCCAACCTGTCCATCCCCTTGTAAAGGTGCACACACCTCCTCCATGACCCTGTCCCACACTCTCCTGTGAGCTCCTCCAGGATATGGCCTGTATCTTATTTCCCTTAACGACAGCATCCCAGAACTGCACACACCCGCCATGTCCCTCCCCTGGCCTGGCACCCAGCAGATGCCTGGCACAGAGTAGAGGCTTCAGTAAATGTTTGTGGGATGCATGAATGGAGAAATGAATGGATTTCATGAATCTACATACTGCTAATTTGGAATTTGTGATACTTTGGAGACAGGATATTTATTGAGTAAAAGTTTGGAAAAAATACTCTAACTTGGGCTTTTACTGCTTATGTAGTTCATTACTAAGGAATGCAAGTCTCTTGTCCTCCTCCCTCCCACCCCATTACTTTCCACATTTTATAATATGCAGAATAGTTACAACTCAAGAAATGGCTTTCTTTTAAAGAAATAGCCAACCTCGGCTAAATAATTAGACCTCTAAGGTTAATTTGGAAGAATTTTTTTCACCTCCTGGACCTCTCTCCCATTCCCTACTCCTTAATCCCCCAACAAAGTTTTCCGAGACTTGGTTAATGAGAATTTCAATTTCAGTTCAACTTATATATAGTACTTAAAGATGAATTATAAAACACAGATGATTCCAAGTTAAGTTGGTCCTCGAAGCAAAATACAAGAAGCAAAATGACAACTGTAGTCTGTCATTGCTTCAACTTGTCTTCCACCTGATGATGTAAATGTCTTCCATTTCATATCCAGAAATTTAGGAAAGGGACGGATTGTGCACTAGTGAGGATTTTTGCCCCTACTCTCTGGGAGTGAGGGAAGGGGTGCTGGGAACTTGGCTGAAGAAGAAATGACATTTAGGATAACGTTTCTCCAACAGTTGTCCCTGGACAGCAGCATCAGCTCCTTACCTGCCGACTTACTGGAAATGCACATCTACCTTCTGAATCAGGGATTCTGGAATGAGGTCCAGTAACCCACATTTTAATAAGCCCTCCAGGTAATTCTGATGCTGCTTAAGTTTGAGAACCACTCACTGGGTAAGCGTTCCACAGACCTTGTTAAAACCTACCGCTTGCAGCCTATAAATAATTGCCTTCATACTCCCCTATTTGTAAAATGTGGATAATGTGTCCCTGTGTGAATTAATGAGTCCATAGGTGTCAAGCTCTCAAGACAGCACCAGGCACAGAATGCTTTCTCTATCTCTCCCCGATAATGGGTGAAAGGAAGAGAAACGTGGAGAATAGGGCAAGTCCCAACATCTTCTCTGTGACTGGCTCAGGAGGTCAGAATACGGGAGTAAAAAGGGCTTGGGATGGTAGGGAAAGGTTAGAGTCTTTGCTCCAAGATGGAAGAAGGGAGAGATTCCTGGACAGTCCAGAGGAGCCATCCATCTGACAAATGTGCTTTGAAGCTTAATCAGAGCTCTTCACAGGCTTAGGGCTGGGCATCAGAGGTGAACAAGAAGGGCACAGTTCCCCCAGCCCTCAGAAGGACCAATAGTTTAGCAGATGGAGTGGGAATTGTGTTTGCCAAATCCAGCATCCCACAGAAAGGTATCATGGGAGGGGACACCCAAGACATTTCTTTGAGAGAGTAGATCTACAGGTTCTGATGAACAAACACCCCATCCGGAAGACTTCTATGGGTATATAGGAGGGGGTGTGGGGTCCCATGAAGACACCCATCACCTTTCCTTGCTGGGGTGGGGGCTTCCTTCAGGGGGACTTGTTAGGAGAATATTCCTCCTCTCTTCCCAGTGGCACTAAGGCCCCTCTTCTTAGTCCCCAGGTCATCATTCCCAGGCTCTCTCTATAAGCCCTTGACTCAGAGGGTTCATCCCCAAACATCGTGGAGATGTTCAAGTTCAGGCCACCAGAGAAGGGGCCCTGAGACTAGCAGTGACAAGAACAGCAGCTCCCGTCCACTGAGTGCCCCGTCCTGCATGCTGGCTGCGGGTGATGCTCTTACATGGTACACAAAATTTAATCTCGTCAGAGCTCCGGGAGCTAACCGTGGTGGGTTTTGCCATTTTACACAGGAGAAAACAGAGGCTTCAAGAGATTGACAGCCTGCTGTGGTACAGAGTGGCAGAGTTACCTTTCTGTGCAAGCTCTAGTTTATACCTTGGGAAACTGAGCCCAGAGCAGCCGAGGGCGGGGCCTCTTCTCAGGGACTCACAGCTCCCAAGGACCTTAGGGAGGACCGAGGCCCCTAAAATACGTACTTTCCTCTGTGGCAAACCACAAGACAGTAACGGGTTTGTGGCAGATGGTTAAAACCCCTCCAAGAAAAGAACAAGAGATTACGGAAGCTACCGGCAGCATTGGCTCAACAGTCCGGGAATCTAAAATTTGCCTCGGCCAGTTTGCACAATCACCACAGCCGGGTTTGTATGGAAAACGTATGGCGCACGCTTTGATTGCCACGACTAACAAATCCACACAGCCCTCCCTCTTCCCTGCAACAGAAATCCTTTTCTTCCCCGGCTTTTTAATATGCAAGGCAGAGTGGAACATTAGCAGTGCGAAAGGGTAAATAATCTGGTAATTGATCTGGGATTTGTAGATTTTTACCTCAAATTTCTGTTTATGGTTGAAGGTCGTAAGCTATCCAAACCTCTATTGATCAGTCTTTTGTTTAAACAGAACCTACTGTATTTATTTGTGCTGCTCCTCCGAAGTCAAACAAAACGGCCCCGACCGAGCTAAACGGCATGGCGCCGTGGCCATGTGGCCGGTCCCTCGCTGTACAGCTGCTTTCAATCTGCACTGTCTCTTTCATACCCACGTGAGATGAAGCAGCCTTCACTTAGCCTGGGAGACAGGCCAGCAAGAGAAGATAGGCGCTTAACCCTTCACAGACCTCTCTCCTGCTCCCCGTGACACTGCCAAGTGATTCTTGGGAAGCCGGACGTTTCCCTAGAGATGCAGCCCGAGAACTCAGGGTCGCCTATCTGGAACTGCTCGATGCTTCTAGAGAACAAGAACCGCTCCTTCCCCCGCTCTCCTCCACTCCCCAGCCTTGACGAGCCTTCCCCTGACAGTGCCTCAAAGCTGTAAGCCTCTTGAGAGAGATTTTGGGCAGGAGAATGGTTTCTTCGGAAGTCTGTTCTTTTCGAACTATCTTGCATAGAGAGAGGCACAGGACTGTCCAAGAGCCAGGGTAGCCAGAGCCTGGGCCTAGAATCCAGGCATGCTGCTGCTGATAGGGTCTCCTTTCCTACAGTGGACTTAGCTCTCTCCCATTTGTGTCCTTAACATCAAACTCAGCAGAAGTGTTCTCAACTATGTCACAGTTGGGGCCCAGAATTTCTTTGTTGGGGGAGGGGGATCTATCCTATCCCTTGTGAGGTGTCTAGCAGCATCCCCAGCCTCTGCCCACCAGATGCCAGCCAGTAGCAGCTCTCACCCTCAGTTAGGACAACCAAAAATGTCTTTGGCATTATTAATGTCTTAGTCAGCTGAGAAGCCCTATCCTGAAGAGATGGCATGTTAGTCCATGGTGAGAGCTCAGGAGAAGGCAGGAGCTCTTAAACTCTTCTGGCCTCCTGAGATTTCCCACCTGGACCAAACATCTTGCCCTCTCTGGGCCCAGCTTCCAGTGAGAAGCCCACGAAAGGCCCCAACTTGCAGAGTTGCACTGTGGCCCCAGTGGGATGTGGGGAGGTCTTTGCCTCACCCGGGCCTGGACCGAGGGGCCTCTGATGCATGGCCCTCCCCGCCATCACCTGGGAACAGAGCTGGACTGCAGCCCGGAGGACTGGGGAGCAAACGCAGCTAAGGCAAGACCCACCTCAGTCAAGCACCATTGGATTTTTTTTTAAAATATATTATTTATTTATTTGACAGACAGAGATCACAAGTAGGCAGAGAGACAGGCAGAAGCAGGCTCCCCACTGAGCAGAGAGCCTGATGTGGGGCCCGATCCCAGAACCCTGGGATCATGACCTGAGCCGAAGGCAGAGGCTTTAACCCACTGAGCCACCCAGGTGCCCCAAGCACCGTTGGATTTTTAATGGCCTTTGCCAATGGTAACAACTCTTGAATTTTGGAGAGAGCTATGTGGCTTGGCAAGCAGGATCAGAATGGATTTGCTTTTTCCTTCCATCGCTGGCTTCACTGAAATACAGATATTTACCCTCGCTCTTCAGAGCTGCAGCCCAAGGCAGGACTCGCAAGTACTTAGAAATTAATTGCTCTGAGTAGGTGTGTGTGTTAAATAAATGGAAGTCCTTCGTAAAATAGGGCTGCC
>RCUC01068948.1:0-16819 GCA_003697995.1 Taxidea taxus jeffersonii
GCCCCTCCATCCAAATAAGTTTTAAAAGATGCCACTAAGTAGTATTTGTGCCTAAAAAGCATGAAAGATGCCTTATAGGGAGTGAACAAGGGGTGCTTAGGCGGAGAGAGACATTTAGGGATTTAAAAACCTAGAGATTTTCAGAGGGAGACACAGAGAAGAAATGGTCCATGATGTTATTTTCCAAAGTCACACGGCTCTGGGTACACTATTTTAAACAATAAGTTGTGGAAAAACTGTAAAGAACATTTTAAAAAGTACAACCACACAGGGAAAAATGGCAAAGTTTCAGTCTAACTTTCTGCCTGAATGGCACTTAAGAAATGAGAGTGGTAGGTTTCACACTGACTTTCCCAAGGCTTCCCTTTGGAATTATGGGCAGTAGCCCCACCACTTCCTCTTCCAACCAAACCTTCATTCTGCTAGGCCAAATAAATACCACTGAGGTCATTTTCTTTTTCCTTCACTCTAGTGCAATTAGAGACAAGAGAGTGTGAGCTTGGAAAATGAAGGCCGACAGCTGAAGTCTGAAGGACTCTGTCAAGACAACAGTGATGCTGAACTACCAAAATCAGGTCAGAGACTTAATACAGAAATAGAAGTAATCCCTGAGCTGACCTTTAAGGAAGTGACAGTAAATGGGACAATGGCAATAGTCCCATCTACAATGTGAACGCAAGGACCATTTAAAATAATGCTTACTCCATTATGTGCAAGTTGAGTCTTCCTAGCTAAATCAATATGCAAATATTCTAAACACTGTGATTAGGATCATTACGATTCATTGTAGTTAATGACTCTGTTGTTTCCACCTGCAGAGGCACATCATACTTAGCAAATTTCTTAGTTGCCCTAAGAAAGTATATATGGTACTTTTTGTTTAATTCTGGTTCAGAAGTTAGAAACCATGGGGGCAAAATTGAAGGGATCTTAGGACCATATGAACAGGTTGAATGATTGATGTACCTCATGCTTTCTTTCTTTTTAATTTGGAGAGGGAACTGTTATAAACCAAAGTGTGTCAGGATTCTTTGTGACTCAGTTATGCTACAGTTAGAATATTTTAGAATTTGGGGATTTTTCAATATTTATGAATTTGGAATTCATTACTAGAGTAAAAAGAGTGAAATCCTCTCATTTTCTCTGCCTCCTTCTGTCCTTCCTTCCCCCCTCCCTCCCTCCTTTCTTCTCTCCTACCCTTCCTTTCTTTCTTCCCTTCTTCTCTTTTCTCCATCAATTTTTCTGTGCCTTTGCTAAACAGTGTGCTCAATCTAGAAATGAAAATCTAAGTCTCTGATCCAAGATCCTGTTATGATATAATCAGACTTGAGTTTCATGGGAGGAGCAGTAAGCTAAGGTGGGGTAAGATAGTCATACCTTAATGCTATGTCAAGGAGTATGAATTCTCTCATCTAATGTCCAACAGGGAGTCATCCAAAATTTTTTATGCAATGCAAGTTATTATATTAGACTTGGAATGTATGACTTTTACTCTTGGAAAAATTTAGTATCACATAACTGATGCTCAATTCATGCTTTGTTATATGTGCTAACAAGAAATGCCATATACAAAGTAATAAAGCTTTCTCTTTTGGTACAAGTTTTCCAAAGCAATTCACATCCCACATATTGATATGCTCCGTGAGGTTAGTTATGGTAAAGTTAGAAAAATCTGCAGCAATTAGATTTTGTTATCAATGATTTATTAAAAATATTGGTGTACATTTTCTCCAATGTTGAAAATAACTATTTCTCAGGACATCATTAACTGGTTAGGTATAGCTCTTTTTTTACAGAGAAGCAGCAAATTTGGTGGGAAGGGCATGGGCTTTGGACTCAACTAGGCCACATTCTGAATTTTCTATTTGATCCTAAGTGAGCTGCTTATATTATCTGAAACTTTTTTTTAAGCTGTAAAGTTGGGGTCATGGGGTCATTTTGAGGATTATATAAATTTATTTATATAAAGCACTTAGCACAATGTTTGGCATATATACTAGTCATGAATATGATGATAATGTTGACAATGGTGACAATAGTGATGATGGTCATGATAGTGATAATGATGATAGTAGATAATGGAGATAGTAATGGAGTGAGGATTATGAGGTATCTTCTGAGAGGTAGTGTGGTATCAATATTTATGAGCATATATTCAGGGGCCAGACTTTTTAGGTTCAAATTTTGGCTGTGCCACTTACTAGCAATATAATCTTGGGTAAGTGTGTTAACTATCTTTTGCTTCATAACAAATTACCCTAAAGCAAAGTGCTTGAAACAAAGTATATTGTCTCATAGTGTAGAAGGTTAGGAATCAAGAAATGATTTAGTAGTGTTCTCTGATTTGTTGTCTCTCAAAAGACTGCAGTCAAGGCCTTGGCCCAAAGTCTAGGATCTCATCTGAAGCTTGACTGGGGAAGTATCTACTTCCAAGCTCAGTCATGTGGTTACTGACAAGATTTCATTCTTGAGAACTGTTGTATTGAGAGTCTAAATTCCTTGCTGATTGTTGGCTGGAGGTTGCCCTCAGTTCCTTGCCCCGTGGGCATTTCCAACATACCAGACATCAAAACCAACAGAAAGAGTTTTCTGGTAAGACAGATATCACAGACTTTTTTAAACTAGCCATGGAAGCAATGGTTTTTTTTTTGTTTTTTTGGTTTTTTTTTGTCTGTTCATCTGAAGTGAGTCATTAGCTTCAGCCCACAACCGAAGGGAGAGAATGAAAGAGTATGACTGCCATTTGGGGACCATCTTTGAAGTCTGCCTCAATAGCAAATATTTAATCCCTCTGTACCTTAATTATTCCACCTGTCAAATGGAATTAACAATCATGACTACTTAACTGGATGATTAGAAAGATTAAGCAAGTTAACATCTGTAAAGTACCTGTGGCTGTCACACAATAAACACTCAATAAATGTTTGACATTATTTTTCTAAAATATTAATTTACAGCTTTTTTACCTGTTACCAAAGCATTGGCCAAACCTGTGTCAAACTCTGTGCCAAAAAGTGGTTATTGCATCACCAGTTTATACAGGGAAATGACAACAAGGTTCAGGGCCAAGTATGAGAACACCAAAGGAACATTGTGGAGTGAGGATCCAGTTCAAGTTCTTCTTTTCTTTTAACAGGATATGTAGTGTAGGGGCACCTGGTTGGCTCACTTGGTTGAGTGACCAACTCTTGGTTTGGCTCAGGTTGTGATCTCAAGGATCATGGATGGGATGGGGCCCACCTGGGGTTCCACGTTCTGTGGTGAGTGTGCCTGAGATTCTTTCCCTCTGCTCCTCTCTCCACTTTTGCTTTCTCTCTCTCTCTCTCCCTCAAATAAGTAAACAAATATTTTTTAAAAAAGAAAAGATGTATAGTGTGGACAGGTCACTTTATCTCTCTGGGTCATTGTGTCTTTATCTGAGAAAGGAGTGCTTCAGACCCTATCAGGTGTGATATTCATGGTATTTAGCAACTGCTTGGGGTCAGGCACTGGCCAATCAAAGCAGGGGTTACCTTAAGTATGGTATGGTTTTTGCTCATGTGGACTAGTTTCATGACAACCTCAAGAAGCTGCCTTTATAGTCCCTTCTAGCCCCAGACATCTGTGATCCTATGACCTATTTCCAAATCACTTAATGATTTTGTGGTCTACACAGCCTTTAGTTTTGTTTCTCTTACTTTTATAACTTTTTTGCCAAAGTGGCAGGATACTAAAACAATCTAAATAAAAGGCCATTTAATGTGATACAATTACCCTGTTCTATGGATTTAAACAGTGTGAGCAAATATATCTAAATATAATCACAGTGTTTGGTTCAGGAGCTAATCCCATTAAGTGTGTTTTTAAAGCTCAACAAATGTTATTTCAGAGACTCATTACCAGAATGAAAATTTTAGCCTGTTTGTTCCTGGCAGACCTTCTGGATCCTTCTCAAGAAGTTCACATATGCCTTCAGACAAAATGTCACCTAGTGAGGTAAGAGTGTCCTTGCTCGGTGTCTGTAGTTTTCCAGACTCCCCATGTGACCTGCCTCTTTCCTAATGCTTGCTAAGTACCTGATACTTTCCTATGCAGGAAGCTTATTTGAACTAATTAACATTTAATGAGAGGAAACCAACTGATTAGAATGCTTTTCGTGGTACTTTAGCTAATAAATGTTGTATATACTTTTGACTACATCTAGGCAGCATGTGGCTTCCTCCTCCCAACTGCATCCCTTCTTTTTCACAGCTCTGCCATGCTCTAAGGCTTTCGGCAGTAACCTGGCTGAACAGTTTGCCTTAGTTAATTTGAGGAAAGTTTTGGACCAAATTACTAAGGTAAATATTTTGATTAAATTTTGCTTAGAGCAGTAAGTGAATGAAGCTTCTGAATCCAAATCAAGACCAAATCATCCCAACCATGGTTGATAGAGAACAGCAAGAGTTTGATGAAAAGCAAAATCTGCCCAGCAGAGTCCCAGGCAGCTGAAAATGATTTTTGCCTGTGTTTATGAAGGCAATTAGGTTGCACTAGTGCAGCTCTGGGGGCCCAAAGGAAGGGGAGGGGAGGTGTAACTTCAGAGGCTCAAGCACTTCCCATGGAGTATCTGGATCTAGCTGTTCAGTATCTACTAGTGTTTTCTGAATTATGGGAAGTGTCCTGAGATGGGTCAGATTAAGGTCTCCTATATCAGTGGGGTCCCATTTTTTTGGTCAGGTGTTATTATCAGCAAGAGGTTGTTGAGCAGCACTTCCAGTGTATTTATAAATTATCTACATGTGGTTTGGTAATTTGTTAATAGCTCAGAGGACTAAATATACTTGGATTGAAGCACATTGCTGATGACAATGGATAAATCCACATTTTAAAGAGTCTTGATGATTTTTGTTATACTTAAATAAATCCTCATTTTTTTAAATTCTTGACTTACATTCAATTTAGTTAACATATACTGTATTATCAGTTTCAGGGTTTAGTGGTTCGTCAGTTGCTGCAACACCCAGTGCTCAATACATCACATGTCCTCCTTAATGTACATCACCCAGTTACCCATTCCTCCCACCCTTCTCCCCTCCAGCAACCCTAAGTTTGTTTCCTTGATTTCAGTGTCTCTTATGGTTTGCAGTCCTCATAGTTTTCTCATGATGTGGCTGGGATCAAAGCAAATGGAAAGGGTACCATAAGGAGGAATTGGGTCAGTTCTATCATTTTGTTTGCCTGTGTTTGCCTTATTAGTATCATTAGCAACATTCATATAATTCGGCAGGGATATTTTAAGCCATATGACTACTTTATTTTTTTGAAGATTGGTTCTGTTAAAGCCAGGTAACAATTGATTTTGTTAAAACCAGTGTGGTAATTAATTTTTTGTGTCAAATTGACTGGGCTAAGGAATGCACACATAGCTGGTAAAACATTACTTGTGAGTGTGTCTGTGATAGTATTTCAGGAAAATATTCACATTTGATTTAATAGACTGAGTAAAAAGATTCACTCTCACCAGTTTGGGTGGGCATCATCCAATCTGCTCAGGACCAGAACAGAACAAAATGGCAGAAGAAGAGTAAATTCCCTATCTCTCTTCTTGAGCCAGGGCATCCATCTTATCCTGCCCTAGGATAGTGGAGCTCCCCCTTCTCAGGCTTTAAGATTCTGGGACTTATACCAGTGGCTTCTGGTTCTCAAGCATTTGACCTCAGACTGGGAGTTACAGCATTGGCTGTGCTGGTCTTTGGGTTTTTAAGACTCACAGTGAATTACACCACTAGCTTTCCTGGCTCTTGAGCTCGCAGATGGTATACTCTGGGACATCCCAGCCTCCATATTCCCATAAGCCAATTCCTAAGTTAAATCTCCTCTTATATATGTCTCCCTATGTCCTATTGGCTCTGTTTCTCTGGAGAACCCCGACTAATGCAACCAGATAACATAACCTATAAATCTACCTAAACAGGACATGGAAATTTCAATGTGTTACAAAACAACCAAGTGAAAGAATAAGGGCTCTGCTCTCACACTGCTATGCCATGGAACTACAATTTCCCTAAAGACATGACAGATGTGCTATTTGTCCTGTGTGACATAAGGAAGGAATGAAAGCGCTGGTATAAGCCTATTTATCAGGTGTTAGAAAACCTTAATTTCTTATTTAAAAAGAGAATTACTACATTAAGAGAAGTTCTCATATTTTCTTCTCATTCCACAGTGGATTTTTATAAGCATCCCCCCAAAGACCATTAGTTTAAATTTATGTCTGATGGCATAATCTAGCCAGTTCTGTTTATGCTGGAATAAGTCTCTAATAATCTCATTTATTCCTGTTAGCTCCCAGGGCCTTGACCAAATTTCAAAGAGCTGTGCAGGACATTCTACATAGTTGAAAGCCTCCTTATGCACCACATGCACAGCAAATGGTGGTATTAGCCTTCATTGAGATGTTCAGTTTAGATTTGATATCCCTTGTTTCCCAAAAACCACAAATGAACTTAAAGTTCAGTATGGCTCAGTGCACAACGAGACCTCTAATAGGTAACCTTTTTATGTGAGGTGATCTGAGAGCTGCCAACAAGTCTTAGTGTATAAAAATCTAAACTTCTTGCAATTAGACATTCGGTCTTTTTGTCATTAGTAAGGAGCATGAAGCTGCAAAAAGAGTATGGATTTGGTCATCAGAAAAATATGACTTCAAGTCCTGGTTTTGGGCTCTAACTGTGTGAACTGGTGCAAATTCCCACCTCTCTGATTTTCAGTCTTTTTATCTTTCAATGAGTGTAATAATATCTACTTTCCTTGGCTTTTATGAGAATTAGGAATAGTGTATATTTGATGGTAGGCACATAGTAAATTCTAACTACTGCTATTCATTGTCATTGTTATAATTATTTAAATATCTTCTTGAAAAGAGAATTTTTTCATATATTAAAATGTTTGTCAGAAATGAGTTTTATTTGTTAGTATTACTTACATCCTAAGGCAGCTATAGATCACAGATCATGTAGATTGGTGGGGAAGGACTGGCTGTGGTGTAGGTCCCAGGAGCTAGGTGGGACTCAGTTACTGAAAGACATTGATCCAAGTGTCTGAAGATAATCAAACAGAAAGCCACCAAAGCACAGAAGTGCAGCTAGGCTGTGAGGAAAGCTAAGCCTCATAAATGCTCTGTGGTTGTGGACCTTAGTGCTTTTGGGATGTTGTGTTATAAAGGAGTTGGAATAAGGCCAGAGGCAAGAGAATGGATAACCTTGCTTTGAAGTCCACTCTTTTATCTGCCCCATGTTAGTTAGAATAAGCAAAACTAGGTGCTATAACAAACAAACTCCCAATCTCAATGGCTTAGTACAAACAGTTTGTTTTTCACCCCTTCACAGTTCAGTGTGGCTTGATGAGTGAGCAGCTTTCCACATAAACATGCAGGGCCTCAGACCACCTGTCTTGTAGATTCAGTTACAGGTGAGGAGAAAGCAAGAATTATGTTTGGGAACTTTTCATGGGAAAATTTGAAAGGAATGGATGGCACTTCTAGTTACACTTCTTGGCCAAAATTCAGTCATATGGGTATACCTAACCATAGAAAAAGCTTAAATGATCTGTGTTAGCAGAATAAAGGAGAAAATACAAGCATTGATGAATACTTGTTCTTTGCCTTAACTGGTTTTCAAACTTTTTGGATTATAGTCCACAGAAAGCATATCAATACCCAACATATACACACACACACCACTTGTCAGAAAATACTCGACCCTATTATAAACGATACCCTTTGATATTTTCTATTCTGTTGTATTTCACTTAAAAATGCTGGTTGTGACACACTAAATTAATTTCACAATCTGGCAGAGTGAAAACTACTAATCTTATACTAATTCAGTAATGTAAGCCTGAATATAATATCCCACTAGTTATCATCAGAGACAGAGCATGAGGCCCTGCCTACCATGATCAGGATGTAGGGTACCTGAGAGCACTTTCTGGGGGTCCATGTGAAAAAAAAATGTGATCAATGGGTCTAAAGACAGCAGAACTCTGAGACAACACCGATATAGAATAGGATTCAACCTGGGATGAGACACAGCAATCAGATACTTCCCTTTCAATACAACAGCCATGACATACAGTTAAAAATAAAGGGAGGACAAAACTAAACATAGAGTGCTGATGCCTGGTGAATGTTTCTCCTTATCTCCCCCAACATTTACAAGTGTGAAACAGAATGCCTTTCTCATTAGCTGGACTTCATACCCCATATCTTCCCACCTCCATGCAAGTAAAGAATTAGTATCTCATACTTTTGATACCACTATTTTAAGAAAGTGACCCATGGGCAAGTGAAACTGGAAAACTGCTCTCCTAGGGTGAATAATAGGTATATATTATTTTGCACTTGGATATTTGCATTGCTGTATAACTATGGACTCCTCCCTAACTCCTTGCGCAGGACTGGCTTGATATTAGAGTGGTGCTGAATTATCACGTGGGAACTAAGGTGGAGAGCTTTGTTGTTAAGGGGAGACCAAGTCAGGAATACTGAAAGGCTTCATACATATAGTTTTTCCTCTATGCAGAGAAATTCTAGGAGGTACCAAGTGCCATTCTGATCTCCAAATCATGCAGTACATGTGAAGTGAGTTGTGTGTAGCATTTAATCTAAGAATACTTTTTCCAAACCCTTCTTGCTGTCCTGACTCCATCAATTACAGAACAAAGTTTGGTTTTCATAGTGTGGCTATAGTTTATTGTTTTGAATATTAAAGTAGCCTTGCTTTAGATATGGGTTGCTGAATTTCTAATCTTTAGAAACCTAATACAAAAGGAACTAATAGGTTAGGGGCAACATAAAATTGACTACATATTAATGACAACAGTGTGTATAATGAGTATAAATTAGCTTTCATTCAACAAAAGTTCATTTTCAGGTGTGTATTTAATGAGTAGATGCCTTATGTTAACAGAAAGAGTAAGAGGTAAAATTTGAAGCAACCAAGATAATCAACCTCCTTGATTTGATGAACAGAGTTCCCTGAGAATGTTGTGACACATCATTATAGGCTCTGGGTCCCTAAAAGGGATGATGCTTGAGTTAGATCATTCTGATCTCATTTTTATATTAGATTGAATGTCATTATAAATTGGTACTAAATATTTTGGCCTTGGTAAACTCTGTCTCTCTGTAGGTATATTTCAGTGGGACCAGGTTAACCTTCAATGCCTGGGACTTTGCTTTTATAATTTTCAGCATTATATTCAGGGCAAATTGGCCCAAAGAAAGCTTTCCTCAGTCCCTTCCCCCACTGAGAAGAAAGGAAACAACCACTGGACACTGTTGTTTTTATCAATGGCAACATGATTATAATGAGAATTGTGGAGTCTCCAGTTTAAGTGAAAACCGCACAGACCTACATTCCCTTACCTTTCAGAGTCTTCAAGGAAAAAATAAAGCAATTTGAAGGAGTAGCAGCTGATAATTAAAACTTCAAAACTTTGATAAGTGAATGGTATTTTTCCAAGTGGTAAAAAGATGTTAATACATGCTTTATCAATGAGCATTTCAAGTGTCTGATTTAAGAAGTGAAAATGTATTAATATTGTTAAAGTTAAATGTTAATATTTTATTATCCCTTTGCTCCCAACTATCTGTTTATTAATTTATTTGCTTATTTGACAAATACTTATAAAGCTTACAATGTGCTAGGCTCTGCTTGGAGTGCCAGGGGTATGTCAGTGCACATATCAGAAAAAGCCCTTGCCCTTCAGGACCTTATACTCTAGCAGGAAATAAATGAGCAAATAAAATATGAAATATGTGATTGCTGAAACCTGAGGAGAATAATAAAGAAGGGAAGAAGGAGAAAAAGTGGCAGGGTGGAGTTGCAATTTTAAACATCATGTCCAGAGAAGGAATCGCTGATAACATGACACTTAGGTAAAGGAGGTGAGAGAGCCAACCATGTGATATCTGGGGGGACAGGGTTTTGGCACAGGGAACAGCAGGTGCAAAGACCAAAATGGGAGCATGACTGCTGCATGGAGGAATGTCAGTGAGAAGGTGGTCAGATAGGTAGAGTGGGAGGAGTGGAATAGGTAAGAAGGTATTAGAGCCGTGACGGGGGCCAGACCACATGGGGCTCTGTAGGATGGGGTGAGTACCTTGGCTTTTACTCTGAGTGTGACAGGGAGCAAAGGGAGGATTTTAAGCAGAGAAGTAACAGAGATATTTGATTTTTAAGAGTCACTCTTGGGGCGCCTGGGTGGCTCAGTGGGTTAAGGCCTCTGCCTTCGGCTCAGGTCATGATCCCAGGGTCCTGGGATCGAGCCCCGCATCGGGCTCTTTGTGCTGCATGGGGCCTGCTTCTTCCTCTCTCTCTGCCTGCCTCTCTGCCTACTTGTGATCTCTGTCTGTCAAATAAATAAATAAAAGGGTCACTCTGTATACTTGTTGAGAATGGACCAGCTAGGAGGTCTGTGCAGTAATCTGGAAGAGATGACAATGACTTGGACCTGAGAAGTGTGGTTGTGAGAAGTTACTGGATTTTGGAGAAGGTTGGAAGTAGAGCTGCTCTGATTTGCTGATGAATATGGGCTGTGAGGGAAAGAAGGCCTTGAGCACTTAGGGGGTTTTCTGGGTGGACAGACTATGGAAGGAGCAGATTTGGGACAAGAGAAAAGCTCAGTTTGGGTCCTGTTAAAAATTGAGTGGAGATGTCAAGTAGATGGCTGGCCATATATGAGTCTGCAGTTCAGGGAACATTAGGGTTTACCTCCAGACTTTTCCAATCTTCCCATGTATTGGGTAACAGAGCTGTCATAAATTATGAGCGGGGCAGCTGCATCTTCAAAGAAAGAGTGTCTAACCTTTGGTTAAAGGTCAGGTTTCCTTTTTATAAAGACTAGTTATTATGTAGGGTACATTTCTTAGGATTCATCTCCATAGCAGCCCCCTGCCAGTTGCATAGACATAAGTTTCTCTTTTTCTGCAGTCTTTGTCATGATCAGTGGGGGTTTGCTTCTGACCACAACCAAATTAGCAATTACTACTTCAGTTATTGATATAAAGATCTGTAACATACGTTAGGCTCAGGGCATAGACTCTTTGTCCACCATGTGATAATTATGCATTAGATCATGACTTATCAGAACATGTGAAGGGCTGTTCTTTTGGGTTTCTGCAGGGTTGTAGCCAACTGCTAATTAAAATAGAGTTAGCACCCCACAACTTGTCAAGAAAAGTGATTTGTTCTAAACTGAGCCAGTCAGGGCACCAAATGTGGGCATCTGAGGTGGCTGAGAATGCACACTCAGAAACATCAGAGAACCTGGGCTCAGCTCTGATGATAACAAACAGCACCAAGCGAGCCTCACTATCTTGGAGAGTGGATTTTTTTCTTTTGTGTATGATAGGAGGTTGATGGATTGTGTCTGTTGCAGAGACACAAGGAGAAAAAGGTGACTCAAATCCCAAAATAGCCCTTTTGAATGCATTAAGAGAAAGCATCTCTGACACAGACAGGAAGAAAGGAAAGAGGGGGCAGGAATCGGTGACAAAATGTTCATAGTGTGTTGGTCACCAGCATTGATTCATATTAAGTTATTGTCCTCTGCTAAGAATGACACTATCCTTTGCTTTTACATTAAATTATAAAAACCCTCTAAAAACTGTACAATTGCCTGAAGATTAAATTATTGTCCATTATCTGTATTTTAACAATCTACTCAGTAAGTGTTTCCTATCATTTCTTCATCACTTCACACCCGGTTGAGGTTTGGAGTGGGTCTTATGCACGACTCTATTTGATAATGTGCTGGTTACATACCTGAATTCTCTGTAAAAGTAAGAGCATCGGTATTGAAGTGAGACTAGGCAAAAGTCTCATTTAAGTTTGCTTTAAATAGACAAACAATATCTGAAAGAACTTTAGTGGAAGAAATTATCCCATTCATAACAGCAGCAAAAACCATTACGTATCTCAAACACAATAATAAACATGCAGAAATATATAAAGAAAACTATAAAATTTGTAAGGGACATGAAAGGAGACTTAGTAAACAGGCAGAAAGACTCAATAATGCAATGATGCAAGTAATTCCTAAATTGATCTATAAATTTGATGCAGTCTCAATCGAAACTCCCTACAGTTTATTTTCTTTGTCCATTGTTCACTTATTTTTGAACTTGTTGAGACTAGTGAGAAAAAGGAAAAGAATACTGAGGGACACCAACCTTATCATACATTAAAATGTATTATAAAACTGGAATAATTGAAACTGTGCAGTATCAGCACAGACTAGAAAGATTACACCAATGGAGCAAAACTGAGAAATAGACCTAACTTTATATAGAAATTTCATATATGATAAAACCATGATTTAATATCAGTAGGAAAAGCATATTTTTCAATAAGTGGTTTTAGGAAAACTATCTAGAACTCTGGGAAAAGAATAAAACTGGTATTACTTAATCTTCCTCCTAAGAGATAGATGAACTGAAGATTTAAACATTTAAAAATGAAACCATAGGATTACTAGAAGGAAACATGAGGTTTGTATATATTTTGAGATGGCAAAATCCTTTCTAAGGAAGAAAAAAAATCCAGAAATCATAAACTTAAAGGTTAATAAATTTCACTACCTAAAAATTAAATGTTCTACACAGTAAAAATGTCATAAAAACACTCAAAAGACAAATCGCCAACCAGATAAACGTTTAGAACATTTATTACTGATGAATGATTAATTTTTTCAGTATATAAAGAGTTCACTCAACTTAATAAGGAACAGGAACACAAATTCACATTTTTTAAAAAGTTTTATAAGTATATGAAAAGATTCCCAATCTCACTAATAATAAAAGAAATTCACTTTAACAGTTTGATAACATTTTGCGATTTTCAAATTGAAGGGGAAAAAACACTTGGGTCAAGGATCTAAGCGTCCTCATTCACTGTGGATGGGAGTATAAATTGTTTTGCCCTTGCTATGGTATAATGTTAGCACCCCCCACCCCGCAACATTGCCCCCTCTCCCTGCCCAAATTCGTGTGTTGATAGCCTAATGCCCTAGGTGATGGTATTAGGAGGTGGGACCTTTGGGAGGTGATTAGGTCATGTTGGCAGAGCCCTCACAAATAACATTAACACCCTTATAAAGCAAGCACCAGAGAAATCCCTTGCCTGCTTCTACCCTGTGACTTTATGAGAAGTCTGCAGTCTGAAAGAGGTTTTTCATCTGACCATAACCATGGCAGCACCTTGATCTTGGACTTCCCAGCTTCTTGAATTGTAAGCAATACATTTCTGTTATTTATAAGCTACCCAGTCTAAGGTATTTTGTTATAGCCGCCTGAATGAACTCAGACAGTCCTCATTCAGAGAATTTGATAATATCTACCAAATATAAGGAGCACACGCCCAGTGGCTAATACTTTGTGGAAATTGTCCCATGTTATATTCACACGTGTGCAAGAAGTGTGAGGGATTGTGTTTATTACAGCTTTATTGGTCATAGAAAATGTTTGAAAAATTTGTCAAGAAGTAGGCTATTTATTTAAACAAATTATGGTGCATACATACAATAGAACCCTGTACAGTTATAAAAAAGAATGATGTAGTTCTAATAGCATAGAGTTCCAAGATATACTATTTAGTTTATATGCGAAGCAGTGTATGTAGTATGCTCTAATTGATGTAAACATAAAACAGGTTGCACATGTATATATACTTGCATATATTATGTATGCATCATACATGCTTGTATATGCCTTGCATGCTTGTATATGCCTAGAACACTTCTGAAAAATTATTCCTTCTTGGGAGGGGTGCTGAGGAACTGGAAGGATTTGGTGGTAAGAGGGAGATTAATTGGTATACATAGTTTTTGATGTTTTGACCTTTTTTCATGTACATATATTGTTTTTGGAATAAAATAAATTCTTCTAAAAATAAATTCTAAATATATGGGATTTTGTAGTATATAAATGTAACATTTCAAATTAATAGGGAAAAGGTGAATTATACAATAAATAGCATTGACACAACTCCTGGCCATTTAGAATAAAGTTGGTTACACCAAAATAAATTCTAGAGGGATCAAAGTTTTAAAGATAATAAAAAATAAAACCGGTAAGATTTCATTTCTTTTGATGGCTGCATAGTATTCCATTGTATGTATATACCACCTCTTCTTTATCCATTCATCTGTTGATGGACATCTAGATTCTTTCCATAACTTGGCTGTTGTGGACATTGCTGCTATAAACATTCGGGTACACATGCCCCTTCGGATCACTAAGTTTGTATCTTTAGGGTAAATACCCAGTAGTGCAATTGCTGGGCCATAAGGTAGCTCTATTTTCAATTTTTTGAGGAACCTCCATGTGCTGTTTTCCAGAGTGGTTGCACCAGCTTGCATTCCCACCAACAGTGTAGGAGGGTTCCCCTTTCTCCACATCCTCGCGACGACATAGATGGAACTAGAGGATATTATGCTTAGGGAAATAAGTCAATTGGAGAAAGACAACTATCACATGATCTCCCTGATATGAGGAAGTGGAGATGCAACGGGGGTGGGGGTTAAGGGGGTAGGAAAAGAAAAAATGAAACAAGATGGGATCGGGAGGGAGACAAATCAAAAGAGACTCTTAATGTCATAAAACAAACTGAGGGGGCTGGGGGGGAGGAGGGTTGGAAGAGAGTGATGGGCTTACATTATATGTTTAAATTTTTTAAAAATGCTTAAATAAAAAAATAAAAAATAAAAAAATAATAAAACCATTTAAGGTTGCTGAAGAAGATGGTACTATTATTATTATTTTAGTTGTTGGGAAACAACTTTCTTTTAAAATGTTTTTGTTTGAGTATAGTTGACACACAAGGTTGTATTAGTTTCAGGTGGACATCTGAGTGATTTGACAAGTTTATACATTATGCTATGCTCATCACAAGTATTACTACCATCTGTCCCATTATAATATCACTATTACAGTATCATTGACTGTATTCCTTATGCTCTATGCTTTTTGTTCCCCTGACTTACTCATTCTATAACTGGATACCTATATCTCTCTCTCCCCCTCACCAATTTTGCCCAACCCTCCCCCCCCACCCCTCTGGCAACCATAATTAGTTCTCTGTATTTATAGTTTGATTCTGCTTTTTGTTTGTTTATTCTTTTTTTAGATTCCATTTATGAGTAGAATCATATAGTATTTGTCTTCCTCAGTCTGAATTATTTCCCTTAGCATAAAAGCTTTGTCCATCCATGCCCATCCATGTTGTCCCAAATGGCACAACCTTGTCCTTTTTTATGGCTATGTAATATTTCATGGCATATAAATATCATGTTTTCCTTATCTATTTATCTGTTGATGGACGCTTATATTGCATCCATGTCTTGGCTATTGTAAATAAAGCTGCAATAAACATAGGGTGCATATATCTTTTTGAGTTAGTGTTTTCATTTTCCCTGGATCATATCGTAATTCTACTTTTAATTTTTTGAGGAGTTTCCATACTGTTTTTTACAGCAGCTGCACCAGTTTACATTTCCACAAACAGTGCACAAGGATTCCCTTTTCTCTACTTTCTCACGAACACTTGTTTTTTCTTATATTCTTGATTTTAGCCATTCTGACAGGTGATATCTCACTGAAGTTTGATGTGCATTTCACTGATGATTAGTGATTTTGAACATCTTTTCATGTGTCTGTTGCCCATCTGTATGTCTTCTTTGGAAAAATGTCTATTCGGGTCCTCTGTCCATTTCTTAATTGGATTGTTTGGGTTTTTTGGTTTTGAGTTGTATGTATTTATATACATATAATATATATATAAATATATGTATTTATATATATATATTGGCTATTAACCCATAATGGGATATATCATTTGCAAATATCTTCTTTAGTTTGGTAGGTTGTCTTTTGGTTTTGTTGATGGTTTTCTTCACTTTGCAGAAGCTTTTATTTTGATGTAGTCCCAATAGTTTATTTTTGCTTTTGTTTCCATTGCCTTAGCAATCTGATCTAGAAAAATGTTGCTATGACCAATGCCAGAGAAATTACTGCCTGTGTTCTCTTCTAGGATTTTAATGGCTTTAGGTCTCACCTTTAGGTCTTTAATCCACTTTGACTTAATTTTTGTGTATGGTGTTAGAAAGTAGTCCAGTTTCATTCTTTTACATTAGCCGTCCAGTTTTCCCTATGGTGTTAGAAAGTAGTCCAGTTTCATTCTTTTACATTAGCCGTCCAGTTTTCCCTATGGTGTTAGAAAGTAGTCCAGTATCATTCTTTTACATTAGCTGTCCAGTTTTCCCTATGGTGTTAGAAAGTAGTCCAGTTTCATTCTTTTACATTAGCCGTCCAGTTTTCCCTGTGCCATTTATTAAAAAGACTGTCTTTTCTCCGTTGTATATTCTTGCCTGCTTTCTCATAGGTTAATAGATTAATTGATGAGTTTACTTCTAGGATCTCTATCCTATTCTGTTGATCAATGTGTCTATTTCTGTGCCAGTACCATATTGCTTGGATTACTACAGCTTTGTAGTATATCTCAAAATCTAGAATTGTGATCCTCCAGCTTTGTCCTTCTTTATTGATTGCTTTGGCTATTCAGAGGCTTCAATGGTTCCACAAAAATTTTAGAATTATGTTCTATTTCTGTAAAAATTGTAATGGATATTTTGATAGGGATTGCAATGAATTAATTGATAGATTGCTTTGGGTAATATGGATATTTTGACAATATTAATTCTTCCAACCCATGAACATGGAATATCTTTCTAGTTGTTGGTGTCATCTTCACTTTATTTCATCAGTGTTTTTTTTAATTTTTTTTTTTTTTTTTTTTTT
>RCUC01068956.1:0-13145 GCA_003697995.1 Taxidea taxus jeffersonii
TGGATGGCTTAGTCACTGAACTGAGGGGTCCCCAAGGAGGTGACTGTCTGCTTTTCAAGCACAAGCATGTGGAAGCCAGAAGGCGAGGTTCCTAATCCCCCTTGACACCATGGGGGAGTCCAGTCTCTTCTATGAGGTGGTGAGATCTTCCCCATTCTGGAAAATGACACCGTAAGGATCATTTTTGATGCGCTTGTAGACAAAGTGGAAGATGTGTGGTTGTGGCCGGCTGTGCAACTCAGCCTTGATCTTCTGAGGGTAAGTGTCCTCTGCCAGCTGCTGCCACGTTTCGTCAACAAAGAGAAAGAGGCTGTACTCCTCAGGGTCCCCCACCTTGAACTTCTCAGCACAGAGCTGGCACACGTCCTCGGTGGTAACATAAGGTCTCACGAGGAGGGTCTTTCCCGTGCACCCACTGTTGACCTCCTGGAACGCAACTCGGAGGTAATTCTGCAGGCGGAAAGAGAGATGTGGGAGACCAATCAGAAGAGAAAATGAGAGAGACCAATAAGCCAGAGCGATAATGCAAGGACGAGGTCTCACTTGTGAGCTGCGCCTGGCTCTGCCCCAGCAGGACGGTCCCAGTAGGACATGAGACCTAGCATGGGAGGAAAGTGGCTGCTCTGAATCTGGACCATGGAGGGAACAACTATACAGGCCAAATGGCTATATTCTGAGGCTCTGCAAAGAAATATAAGTTGCAGGAAGTCCAGCAGACCTGCTCTGATCTTTCAGCATCCCTCAGAAAGCCTGGCTAAGAAAGCTCTGGTTCAGGGTGGGAACTGGATCCGATGCTGGGTGTACTCCCAGCTTGAAAAGTAAACCAACCAGCAGAAGAGCCGGGCCCAGAAGTCAAGTTTAAAACACAAGTACACAAGAGCACGTGCTGGGCTCACTTTGGGCTACTTTTCATGAAGCCTAAACAAAGGCAAGCACGGTACATGGGACCACAAGAGACTGCTACTGCTTGACCATTCACCTCCCCGAGTGGCAGCTTCATGTGGTTCAGCCTCATCCAAGGCTCCAGGGGGAGGGCGATGTGGAAAAAGTGGGCCACAAGGCTCTGGGGAGAGCGATGCCTGAGGGTAGGGCGTGGCTGCAGGGAGATGAAAGGGAATTCTTGCAGGTTGGGCCCTGCAAACAGTGCCAGGCACCTGCCATCGAGACACGGTCACCCCGTGACTTCACACAGGCAAAGCCCAGCTGAGCTGTAAAGAACCCTACGCTCACCCCAGGCTTTCCGGGAGGGTTCTCATTTTCTGCTTCGGTGACCAGATAAAACTGAGAATGCCCAGACAGAAAACACATACGTTTCCCTTTTCTAAATCTGGCACCCCAGCTCGGGAGTGAAAGGAAATGGTGGTCTCGGCCTGGAGTCCCACGTGGTTACCTTGAGGGTTTCCTGGGTGGATGGGAGGAAAAGCCCTTGGGAAGGATAGCGAGCTCTGCACATGTAAGAGAGCTCTGACGATCTTGAATTTGAACACTAGAGTACACACATGTTCCATTTTACCAAACCCCTCCTCTCCCATCCTACTGCCCCAACACCTGGCTCACACTTTTGGTATGCATTAATCCACTGACGCCTGAAGAGAACTTGGTAAGGAAGCCCACACTATCCCTATTTGACCAGAGAAGAAACTGAGGCACAGAAGAGCTAAGTAACTTGCTTCAGGCCACACAGCTTGTGAGTGGGAAAGCCAGGGTTCTAGAATCTTCAACACTGTGGTGTGCCATTTCTCCAATGTGTGGAGACCATTGTGTGTGTCCATGATCCTGATTTAGGAGTTCCAAGTGGAGCTTTGGTTCTGCATTTTTGCTTTTACAGCCGAGCTGAGCACTGACGGGCAATTCCTCTCTTGGGTTATATTCTAAGAAGGTGTGTATATCCCAGGT
This sequence comes from Taxidea taxus jeffersonii, assembly GCA_003697995.1. Taxonomy (NCBI): domain Eukaryota; kingdom Metazoa; phylum Chordata; class Mammalia; order Carnivora; family Mustelidae; genus Taxidea; species Taxidea taxus. The sequence goes on from RCUC01068956.1 coordinate 1,897, forward strand.
GAAAAAGGCCAGTGGGGAGGAGCTCTGCAGAATCTGGGGGTCTCTGGGTTAGAAGCTCCAGATGGAGAGAAGGACTGGTAGCAGGCAGGGAGATGAAAACATGTGCTTTTCTCATCTCTTCTGTTCTTCTCCTCAGAGGCTGTAGGACCTTAGGAATCCTCTTGACACCCAGCTAATATCACAGTATCCCAAGAGCCTACACATGCTAAATCATTTAACACCTGGATAGTTCTTTAACAGCTCCTTCAAGGGGGTGGGGGAGAGAGGACAGTGGGTGTTCTTTTTAGATTTACGTGCTTGGGAATGTATTTCTGAGAATAGTGCTATCTTGGAGAAAGAATTGCTGATCTTGTCTTTCCACAATGGGCTGACTTTGAACCTCTGAGTAGTTTCAGAGCACCGGGAAGACAAAAAGGCAAGGAAGGTGATTCTGGACATAGAAACTAATCTGTCTTGCTTAGAAATTCACCATGTGACACACAGAAACAAAACCTAGTCAGGTTTTATAATTCGGTTCGAAACTCTGAAAACACTATGCAAAGACACTTGCAGACTTATTCATAATGTCACAACTACAAGCAAATTGAAAGTTGCATTGGGCAAGAAGTCTACTGCCTTGATCTGCCTTTCCTCCCTGAGAAACCGGCGTTTTGAAAACCCTACCCTTCAGCTCATGGCCATGGAAAACTGATGGGAATTCAGGCAGGATTTGGCCTGGATGCTTACTCTGATGCTTACTCAGATGCTTACTCCGGCCCAATTGGCTGCCAGAGCTGAGGCTGTCGGTGAGATTCTGGAGGCTTCCATATTGAGGGGGCGGGGAGAGAAAAAGAAAGAATAGGAGAAACATCACCGCACCAATTCCTCTTCTCAGGGAGACCAGGTCAACTGCAGTGCCTAACACTGCTACTCCTGCTCGGCCGATCTGATCAAATGAAATGCCCAATGCCTGTGCCAAGGGCTTCCTTCTTTTTGACTTCCTGTCTGCTCAGGTGCTCCGCATCCAGGAGGAACATTCTGGGAGAAATCTTGACTTAATCTGACTTTCTTTTCTTTTTTTTTTTTTTAATTTTTTTTAAAGATTTTATTTATTTATTAGTTAGAGAGAGAGAGAGAGAGAGCACTCGATCCCAGGACGCTGGGATCATGACCTGAGCCGAAGGCAGCCGCTTAACCAACTGAGCCACCCAGGCGTCCCTGACTTTATTTTCTTAGGGGCAGCAAAACTTGGGCCAAACCCACATGTATTTTTTTTTTTTTAATTCAAAGAAAACAGAGAAGTGAAACAACAAGGTCAGAGGGTGGTTTAAAATATCCCTTTTCCGCCGGATGATCTGACAAAGGGGGGACCTCAGGCTCCTGCAGAGCTCTGTGAACTCGTGTGGCCTCCCCAGAGGGCAGGGTGACATTTGGGACCCGAGCTGCCACTGCCAGCCATGTACCTGAAAGTCGTCCACCGAGGGGATGGTCCGGTTGGTGGTTCTCCGTTTGTGCCACTGCCTCAGGGTGTCCCTGGTCTCAGAGCTGAGCAGTCGAGCGGCTTGTTCTTCTTGGAAATTCTTTATCAGAGAAAGTGCCCCATAGGCGCTTGTCAAGTAATAACCTCCTGGAAAGGGCAGAAAGAATGAGCTGTCCAGGGATTTATACTCTGGTGGTAACAGGTGGGGACAACGAGATCAGAGGTCATGCTTCCTATTGTCTCCATAGGCATTTCCTTGTGGGACCAGAAGCTCGTGTCCAGAGCCCATGCCCTTCCGACCTTCCTCTGTTCGTTCATTCATCCATCCATCTATCCATCCATCCATCCATCCATCCATCCATCCATCCATCCTTTCATTCATCCATCCTGCGGATATACTACACCCCCACGCCCCCCCGGCCTTTGCCAGCGCTAGGGGGCGCAGTCGGGTCAGGCTGACAGCGCCGTTTTCACTGCAGGAATTTCCATTCTGATGGGTGAGACATACAAAATCTCTAGATTATTTCAGTACAGTTACGAAAAGTGCTTTGTCAGGAAAGGTCAGGGTACTGAGCCCTGACAGAGGCGGGGAGACATATGAGGATAGTGGGTGTCAAGCACTCTGGGCCTAGAATCATTTACTTCTTGAGCAGGAGTCCACACATCTCTTGGCAATATTTGCTTCCAGGTTTTCCTTTTAGGAATTAATATTTTCTAAATCTTAAATAAACTATACACTTTGAGAGAACTGCACAGGATACAACTGTGTTTGCAATAACAAAATGGGTTCTTCAAACTTCTTCCTTCCTGATTCCCTTTTTCAGCTTTACTTGGGGACTAATGTAACACGACATTTAGGAAAAACTAATTCACAAGTGAAGGCAAGTGGGCGCACTTACGAATGATTTCTTGGTTAGTGAGTGTTAAAAGACTCGCAATAGGGTGAGATGCATGTAAGTGGGTTTATAGCTTGGTCCTGAACTATAATTAGCTGGCTTTGGTGAACTCGTAAGCTCCGTGCTAGTGAACCACTAGGGGGCACCCTGAATATTTATTAAAAAGTCCCTAACTGGGCTCAGCATATTTAAACTTGAGAGACACCTTGGTCAAAATATCTGTTGAATTTCTGTGTGAGCCTGAGCCAGGTACAGAGCAAGGAGCAGGTTTGTAAGAAACAGAATCTGGGCCTCTGCTTTACAGAAGTTTATGAATTTATTAAAGAAAACAAGTATGGCGGGTTTATTCATGCACGATTCCAAGTTAGTTGTGGTTAAATGAGCTTTGTTCTTGGCCAAAGAGTTTAGCTGCTAATACAAGACTCTGAAGAACTCTCTCTCTTGTCAACAAGTGACAGTGTTTGAGGTGGCAACTGGTCTACCACCCCAGAAATGAGCACAACTCCCCCCCACCCCCACTCCACGGGCAAACTGCACGGGACATGTAACTTAGAAAGGAACACACCGTTGTGGTTTTTAGGTGGCTGAGGGGGAGATCTGGGGGGTTATGTTTTCCCGTAGCATTGCCTAGCCCACTCTGGGCAACACAGGTCCCGTGCACACACAACAGGATACTTGTTTCAAGCTCCCTGAATAGCTTAATGGTCCCACCACCAGGGGGCAAGTTCCCCCAAGTTCGTCCAGAGTTCTGAGTAGCTGACTTTTACTAAACATTTGCCCCGTGAACAAATCAGCACACGGATGAGTGTGAAACTCGGTGGTACAGAATTTAAATGCTACACTGAGTCTGAGCAATCAGCAGGGCTTAAGATGTAAGTCTGTACAGAGGTGTCAGTTTCAGAACTGGGGCCTTGGGCGGACCGTTACTGTCAAGTTTGGGAGGGAAGGTGTTCCCTCTGGATGTCAAATTTTAGACTCCATAGCTCTGATTTGTCCAGGGCGCTAAAGAGAAAACTCAAAATTCTGGAAGCCCAATGTTGACCACACTCTGAAACATGTGGATGCAATTAGACGAAGGGTTACATTTCAGCAAAACTATAACCCTCCCTCTAAGCTGTGCACTTAAGAGGGATTCTGTGACGTCTTTTCCGTAAACGAAACTACCTGCTTAAACAGCAGAAAAGAGATGTGGGCTGCAGCCCCGAAAACCAAAGAGGGCTGTGGGCAGGCCGCAGAGGGCTGGGTTGGTAATGCATGTCTTCCTCCCGGTCTGCAAAGCTTCATGTCCCTGACGTGCAGGCCTGGTCTGTAACCACTGCCAGCCTGACTGGGCTGGCCTGTTTTCCCAAGGAAAGGAGCCAAGAAGCCCAAGAGACGGTTAAGCAGAGGCAGGCTCTACTTTAAGTGCAGGCTCACTGGCTGCTCCAAACGTTCACCCTCTGGGCCCTTGTCCTTCTCTCCTATGTGATTCCTGGAGGTAAGGACAGGCACCTGTCCATCTTTCACCAGCTTGGTGCCCAGGGCAGGGCCTCGCTCTGGGCAAATGCTGGGAAGGGTGTCAGGAAGTGGCTGTCTCAGTCCGCGGGCCGAAAGACGTAAGCTTGTGTATGTCCTAAGTATACACTATCAGCAACAGAATGGTGATTTTCTAAGCGAAACTGACATGCCCTTCCCCCAAAGTCCCAAGAGTTTGACAAACTCATTTCTAGAATTAAGCATGATTAGAGCTCCAAACAACTAGCACTAAAACACTGCCCAGAAGCCTATGGAACTGTAATAATAATGCAGCAGAAGGAAAGCAGGGCACGGAGATGAAGGTATGCCTCTGTTGGTTCTAGGACAAAACGACATGCTTTCCCCTCTCCTGTTAAGTCCCGGGGCCGGCGAGGAAAGCTCCAGTCAGGATCTTGGGGGATCATCATGGAATGTCTGGTTCCAGGATGATAAGTATTAGTGAGGGGAGGGGTAAATGGGGTTGAGGCTGACAGGATCAAAGGTTCATTCATATCTCTCTGGGGTGGGGGAACAGGATGAAAAGATATTCATCACTAATCCTGAGTCAGCACTGTCCCTCAAGGGCTGGGAAGTGTATACCTAGTACCCTGGGCACTCCAGGGAGGACAGACCCTCTGAAAAAAAGGCTAAGGACTGAGGACTTAGGGGGCTAAGGGACACCTTCTGGGGGTGACAATGCACTTCAGTTTTCCTCCGGGGAAAATCCCAGTATGACACATTCCCTACAGAATCCAATCAGCACATGGATCTTTTTACTTAAGGCCAGACTAAAACTCAGTGGAGAAAAGAAAGAACAAAAACGACAACAGTTCTGCACAACAACTTACCACTCAGGGGCCATCTGGGCTCATGAAAATGGATTAATAGGATTCACAATGCAAAGACCCTGATTTGTTCTCCTTTAAAAAGACAAGCTCGCATAAGAGCCGCAGTTATTTCTGCTTTTCAGGGCTGTGCACCACAAGCACAAGCATCCCAGTTATTTCCAGGATGAAATACCTAACCGATATGCAAGAAGGAATTTCTGCTAAGACATGCTGGGGTCAGGCAGCTACAATAAGGAGACCGGAGATCTAACAAGGTGAGTTGAAAGCAAACTGCCCAGATTTTATCTTACTGCATTTGTATTTTAACAGCAATACAATTATTTAAATAGAAAACAATTGTTAATTAACTAATTAATTAACAAAGAATTATTTAAATAGAAAAGAAAATCAATGTTGTTTTCATGCTGAGAACAACATTTTTTTAAACAGATGAAAACAAAAGGCCAGCCTTCATCCTGTTTCACGGATAGAACAGCAGGATATTATACCTTCCTTCTTCCTTAAGGAAACCATTTCTTTTTTTAAAATGGCATTTTTTTTCCTTTTGAATATATTTTAAATTGCAATTAACCAATCTCAGGGAAGTATATTTATCACCGAATTCTATTTGTGTGGTTTTCTGACTTTTCCATATTTTCTACAGTGAATATGGATTACTTGTATAATTAGAAAAAAGCACATTCTTTTAAACAGAAATTAAAACCATAGTTAACCCTTACAATGTCAAAAAAGCACCCACATGACTGTTGAACGGGTATGGGGGTTTTTTTGTTTGTTTGTTTTGTTTTTAAAGATTTTATTTATTAGACAGTGAGAGACACAGCAAGAAAGGGAACACAAGTAGGGGGAGTGGGAGAGGGAGAAGGACATTTCTCGCCAAGCAGGGAGCCGGATGTGGGGCTTGATCCCAGGACCCTGGGATCATGACCTGAGCTGAAGGCAGACACTTAATGACTGAGCCACCCAGGTGCCCCTAGGCATGAGGTTTTATCTTGGGGTGATGAAAATCCATTATTTATTTGGGGCAACACAGAGGTGGTGGGGTGCACAAAACTGCGAAGGTACCAAATGTCACTAAACAATTCATTTTAAAGTTAATCTGCTTCTATGTGAATCTCACTTCAAGAAAAAAAAACGAAAACAAAACCAAAAAAAGGGCATCCCAGTTTCTCCCATGTCTTCAAGCGATTGTTACCTTCTCCGTGTAACAGCGACGGGTCCAAGAGCTCCATCATGTACTCGATTTCCGTGTCCAGTTCCAACATGTCACACTGAGCTATGACGTAGGTGAGGACTGGCAAAAAATCGTCGGCTCCGTACATCCTCCCTGGGATCGGAAGAAAGGGGAAGATGGGAATATTTTTACCAACACTTCTTTCTTTCATATCCTACGCATACTGCTTTTATTAGATAGCTAGGAGTCATCTGGGGTAAATGTGTTATTCATAAACAGAGGTGGGTGTTTCTGGAATCCTATGCAGCCTGTGACCCTCCTGGCTGCTCATGTCAGAGACCAGCTCTAATATTACAATTTCACAATGAAATGTCTGCGACTCAGTGAACACATGAAAGATTTTCTCCACGCTTTCATGATATGCATCAAGTTATGCAACAGAACAACAGAACAGAGTACTTGCAAATAGTTTAACAAGGAGTATTATAAAACATTTACTAAGTATCTACTTATTATGTTAATCCTTTGTGAAGTCTACTGTGTTCCTTACTGCCTTCTGTGGAAATTAATCATCAACATAATGGCAGGACCAAACTCTGAGCAGGAAAAACCTCTGCTCTCTGTTCAGTGTAAGCAAACAGTTAATTTATTGAAATGTGCAAATTCAGCATATGTCAAATAGATACATATGATTAATACATAGCAAACAAATTGTTTTTAGTCCTTATTGCTACTTTTCATTATATAAGTGAGTCTCAACTCGGGGTTGTGCCTCCCCGCTCTCTCCCATCCCCCCCCCCCCGGGGAATTTGGAATTGTCTGGAGACATTTTTCTTTGTCACGATTAGAGGGTGGGATGCAAATGACATCCAGAATACCGATAAACTCCAAACAGGAAGCAGCCCCCACAATAAAGAATTATCCATTTTAAATGTCATTAGTGCTAAGGTTGAGAAACTGTGCATCAGAAGACCATAATCCTGAGCAGGCACCATTTTAAGACTTACATGAGGGCTTTTCTGAACTACAGAAAATATACTTCCTGTATGTGCAATATGGTTCCAAATTTCAGAGGCGATGTTCACATGCCAACAGGACCGGCTCAAGAACTCACATTTTCATGTCTTTGCTCAACAATGTCCAAAGTGCACACACATTCCGATCTACACAAGCGGTGGTTAATACGGTGTTTTGTATTTAAAACACTGTGCTTAATACAGTGTTTTGTTTTGTTTTTTAAAGATTTTTATTTATTTATTTGACAGACAGATCACACATAGGCAGAGAGGCAGGCAGAGAGAGAGAGAGAGAGGAGAAGGCAGGCTCTCCACTGAGCAGAGACCCCAATGTGGGGCTCGATCCCAGGACCCTGGGATCATGACCTGAGCTGAAGGCAGAGGCTTTAACCACTGAGCCACCCAGGTGCCCCAATACAGTGTTTTAATACTGTGTTTAATACAGCCTGTGTTTTGTCTCTGTTGCTTCTCCATGGAACAATTTTACTTAGAGGAAAAGATGATCACAGGCTCACTGAAGCCCTGGTACTACGCAAGACCCAATCACTAGCCATGAATCATGGCGACTCCTGGATCTGGGTCTATTAGAAGGAGAACTGAGGACACCCAGGACTTACTTTCAAACCATGTAATTCTTTTGTGAATTCAATTACATTGCTTCAGCAAATAAGGGAGAACCAATGAAATGGTTGTACTGAAGCTGTATTATTATTGAATGCTCCATGTTTGACCCGTGCCGGACGTAGATCACTGAAACAAACCCTCAATGGCCAAAATGGAGTAATGATAATTGCTAGTATTCCCATCATGCTTGGAGCGATGCTTGCATTGCCTCATCTAATCCCCGCCTTATGAAGGACAGGGTCAGATTCAGTGTCGGGTACAGAAACTTCAGTTTAGAAATAGACTAACGTAGCCAAAGCCCCATAGTTAATGAACTCCTTCACAGAGTGAGGATTTGACTTCACTCTCCAGAGACTGAAGCTGCATCCACTTCCCTGAACTCAATCTTTAATAAATCGGTATCATACAAGAGTCTTGTTCCCTCAACCGCTTGCTTTTCTTGGTATTACCCATCTGTTGCAAGTGGCCAATTTGCCAGACACCAGTGTGACATTTGTATTTTTTGCGAGCTTCTTGGTGAAATGAAGAGATTGAAACAAAGAGAAACTGGGAATCAGAGAGCCTGATGAGTCCCCGGCCACGTCCCTGGCCCTGGCGGAAATGCAAGAAGCCTGGACAACTCACCTGAGTTGTTCTCCATGACGGTGTAAATCAGCTTGCAGACCCTGAGCAGCAGCATGACCTTCTTCTCTGGCGAATACACCTTCTGCATGGTCGTGAACTTGACTTTGATTTTCTCCACGTCCACAATATCAGGAGTTGGCGCGAAGACCCCCAGTTCCTGGGGGTTCCTCTGCCGCACGAGCTGCAGGTTCTCCTTGAGTTGTTTCCACGAGCCGTCGGCCATGTGGAAGTCCCTCAGCATGGCCTCCACGTGCCCCTTGAGGGGCTTTAAGATGCACTTGTGCATGGCTTTTTCCAGCACCACATCTGCCAAAAAAAGTGCAGCAACTGTGACCATTGTCTGAAGGAAGAAGAAACACAAGGTCTGCTTTCCAAGAAAGGACTTCTGCAACTGTGCACTGGCTACAGGGTGGACAGGTTACCACTTCACACCCGCTTGAGCCAACAAAACTTAGCAGTGCCACCATTCTTCACGCTGTAGCACGTTTTCTGGAAAGCTGCAGAATGTGAATCTTCCCTAATAAATTCTTACAGGTTTTTAATTTGTTTGTTTGTTTGCAGATAGTCGATACAATGAAGTAGATTTGTTTTAACAGTTTTTATGGCCCCTCCCCCATGTGCCCAGGTGAATATTCTAGAAGACATTCTTTTGATCCAGTCCCTCCACTGATCATCTGGTGGACAGGTAAGTAAGTATGTTATTTTACAAGGAAAGACTGGCTAAGAGAGGAGATTCAAGACTTCTTCAAATATTGCCAGAGAAAATAAGTTCACCTAAATACACATGTTATCTTAGGTTGAATTCTGGACCCCAAATTCTTTACTTCGTTTGCTATAAAGAGCATTAGTGGGACAGTGGATAAGATTTGAATAAAGTCTCCAGGTTAGGTCCTAGTGTAAACACTGGATTTGTGGTTAATTTTCCCATATTTGTAACAAGATGTCTCTGTTTTTAGGAAATACACACTAAGGATTTAGGGGTAAAAGAACACAACATCTGCAATTAGCTCTGATATGGCTCAGAAAAAAGACAGGTATATGTGTGTGCATGTGCACGCTTGTGCATGTAAGCAAAGAGAAAGCAGAAGGATGAGACACGACAAATGGCTAACATTCAGGGAATCATGATAAAGGGCAGACATGATTGCAACTTTTCTGTATGTCTGAAATGATTTCAAAATAAAAATTCTAAAAATTTTGAAATGTGTTTCTGGCCAGAGTTTAGAAATACCTTTAGGTGTGGAAGGCATTATTTTTCTCTCTTTCTTTGAACGGTTGCCCAATGAAGTAGCTTTCTTGGCTGACCGTAAAGTGACCATAAATCTGGAGATCCAGACTGAAGATGACTTGTATAATCATATCAGCTTTCTAATCTCAAATGTTTGCCCGTTCTCATCAAAGCTACCTGGGTAGCCAGACCTCATCTATGAGACTTTAACGTGATTCCATGTTGGAAGTCCATGGATCGACTTCCATATAAAACTGGAAATTGTTGAGTTCTCTCTCTGGCCTTGGGAATTCCTGACATTGGATCAGATCACAATGCATCCAAATTACCACCTATAATCGCTTCTCGGCCTTTTGGCTAAGATCAAGTGCAAATTACCACCTATAATTAGGAGGTCAGAAACAAAGAGAAATCTAAGCCAGATGCCCAAACACCAAAAACAGTTTTTCCATAACTGAGAGTTAAAACTCATGCCAAAGTTGATGCTGACCCCACAATGACCTGCTTCTCTGGAGCATTTTTTTTTTCCTTTGCCTCTATATCCAGGAGATAGATATATCTTTGCTTAAATTTAGACCTTATATAGCTATAGAAGTCAAGGTTGAAGCAAAAGATATTATAAAGTAAGAAGAAAAACAGAACAACATTTTCACTTGACATCTGGCATTGAAACAAACTACCTGGTCTATGTTGATTCTGTTGTGTTAATAAGCCTGTGTGACTTTACAGCATCTTTGACTTTACCCTAAATGATCATTACATTGAAAAGCCAACAATAGCAATTGACAGTGAGCATCCAGTTGGGTTAGGCTCTACCTGCTTTACTTTATTAGCTCCTCTAATTCTTATAACAACTCTCTTACTTTTGCAAAATACTAATATTATTTTACAAACGAGGAGGCAGAGATTTGGAGGTGTTTAATGGCTTGCTTGAAGCTGCACAACTATTTTCAACAATCACCTTGCTTCCAAAGTAAATGATCTCTCTCTTTTTTTTTTTTTTGATCTCTTAATTTAGTTCAAGGTGCTTTATAAACATTCGCCAGTTTATTCCTCTCTATCTAAAGGTCACACAAGCCCCATTCATGGTTATAAGCAACCACCACCCCATTAGAATGAGGTCACCAAGGGGAGCAAAAGTCATGCCAATCATTAATTAGGACTGTACATGAACATGGATAGCGGCGTGATTCGTAATCACCCCAAACCAGAAGCCATCCAAAGGCCCATCCCAATGGAATGGAGACAAGGATATATTTGTAGAATGGAATTCAGAAAATGGAATTTAGACAATGGAAGATTCATTCCATGAAAAAGAGAACCCTGCTACTCCAGATGCAATGGGATGAATCTCATAGATACAATGTGTGTGAAAAAAAGCCAGACATATGGGGCGCCTGGGTGGCTCAGTGGGTTAAGCCTCTGCCTTTGGCTCAGGTCATGATCTCAGGGTCCTGGAATTGAGCCCCACATTGGGCTCTTTGCTCAGCGGGGAGCCTGCTTCCTCACCCCCCTGCCTGCCTCTCTGCCTACTTGTGATCTCTGTCTGTCAAACAAATAAATAAAATCTTTAAAAAAAAAGCCAGACATAAAAGAATATCTCCTTTAGTATTTCATTTATATAAAGTTCAAAAGCAGGCATAATTGAATCTACGATGACAGAAGTCAGAATGGCAGTGACCCCCAGGAATACATGAGGCTGTGGGAGGACTCTTCTGTGGGGAGGTGGAGATGTTCTATGTCTGGACCTGGGTGGGGCTACCTGTGTGTGTGCATATGTGAAAATCTGTCAAGCTGAGCAGTTAAGATTTGCACATCTTATGAATTCTGCATAATCAAACCAACAGAAAACAACTGCAGACTAGCTTGAGATTTTCACCTTGAAC
>RCUC01068958.1:0-17366 GCA_003697995.1 Taxidea taxus jeffersonii
ATCTATGATAAGGGTTTACAACAGCAGCTGCACAGGGGTACCTCAGCCAGGTTCTTAGAGATCCAGCCTCCAGGGCTATGTTTGTGTTGTCCTCCATCCTCAAGAAAGAATGTTTGAGATCTGCATCAACCAGTGAAGGGCTGGAGCAGACAGGACTCACCCTGTGAATGTGAATGAGCCCCCTTAGAATCCTTGGACATAACAGAAAAGCCACTAGAAAAGCTTGGGCATCTTGATAGAGTGGATCCCAGAGTTGTCATACTCCAAGCTAATAAATCTAGACATTCCAGTGATACATCTTATTAGTATGAAATGTCTTCATCTAACGAGTCTACTAATAAAGAGCAAAAATTTAGCTGAGTAATTTAAAAGATCAATTTGGCTTTATTAAACAGTTCATGAATCAGGAATCATCCCCTCTAGCAAATAAAAAGGGTTCCAAGGAACTATACAAAAATGGAAGGTTTTTAAAGGCAGAGTGAGAGTGGAGAGAAGGAAATTGTTAGCAATGAATGCATTGTCTCAGGGAAGGTCACCCTCTTAAGGGGTGTGGAAAGGGCCTATGGATTACTCACCTCCTACCATTGATTAGGCAATTTCAGTTTGGCTGGTTAAAGGTCACATTTCTGGAGGTAGGGGTAGAAACTGCAATTAAGTTAGGTATTAAGTCTTAGTTTGTTGATATGGAGCCTTAACATAAGTGGCTCCACTTTGGTTTTCTTTTTTAATAATCCCCCTGTTTTTGTTTTTGGTGTATTTTTTTTAATAATCCCCCTGTTTTAATCAGACTCTCAGCTTAACTGAGAAATATGATCAAAGGTATTAGTGCAACTCTCAGCTACTGTTCTGTAGTTCTCACAGCTTCTGTGAAATTTGGTTGATCCTCTGTGTGATATTAATAGGCCATGACTACAGGTTTACATCCTCTTCATTCCTTTTTTGACATTCCAGTCTTAAGATGATCATTTACTTGGTGGTTAGCAGCTGCAAACAAGCAATTAAAAATTTTGAGAAAACATAACACTCCAAGGAGATTTTTATGATTATAAGCAAGATAATTCTCAGTGTTCTGAGGGCACTTCAGAGCCACGGTTTCCAACTTTCACTCATGATTGAGGGTGTTAGAGATAGTGATAATTTCAAGAGGTTAGTAAGATGTTCATTAATGCTTGTCTGATCTGCCCAGTAAAGTGGGTATCTCAATACTGGAAATTATGGAAATGTATGCCCCAAGTGGGAAACCCATTTTCTAATAGTTTCTTTGCCACTGTTTGGGCATCAGCTTTGTGGCAGGGGAAGACTTCCACCCATCTGGAAAACATACATATAATAACAAGAACATATTGACAATCCATTCCAGGAGACAACTGAATGAAGGCCATTAGCAGTTGTTCAGAGGGTCACCAGGGAGGAGGTTTAAAGCCCCTGGGAACAAAATGAGTTTCTCTAGGATTATAGACCTAAGACAGGTCACATTGACCTCTCAGGTCCATTGACCAAAAATGGTTAAACCATTTTTGCAATTTTATATGTATCCCTGCCACTGTTTATTTATAGTTTGAGTCATCTTAAATGTACCATGATGGGTGAAGGAATGTGAAAACTAAAAAAATGGGGTTTGCCGAGGAGCCAGGAAGAACCATTTGGTTTCCAAAATGTGTTGTATTTACAAACCACTGTGTGCCTCATCTTATTTCTCTGATTTTGGAACAGACTGTGGCCATATCACAAGGACATCAGGATGGCAAAAGTCTGGTAACAAGAGGTAATTTTTTGTAGAAGCAGAAAGGAATTCATCCATACATGCCATAACCTTTACAGATTATGTTGCTGTTACCTTTACATGACAGTCAGCTAGAACATTTCTCTGACACTCAAGGTCAGTCTTTACAGTGTAAACCTCAGTTTTGATGACAGCATTTTCAGAAGGTACTTGTCTATTGCAGATTAAGGTCCCAGTAGATGTAAGAAAACCCCTTTGTTTCCATAACATTCCCAAACCATGGATAGTCCCAAAGACGTATCAGCTATCAACACAAATAGTACCAATTTGCCCTTTTGAGCGCTGGCATGTTCTGGTAAGGACAAGGAGCTCTGCTCATTGTGCTGATTTAGTTTGTAGGAGATTTCCCCTCTCAAGGAACTCATATTGGATGGTAACAATATAATCAGTATAATCACCCTGGAAATTCCCTTTTTCATTTTTACAGTATGAACCATTAATAAACAAAATTAGATCAGGATCAGTCAAAGTCATAAATCAGAATGTGGTGTCATGAAATGGGATGTAATGGAGCTCACCTTCATCAGGCAGGGGTGGTAATATGGCAGAAATAAGAATATTGCATTGTTTAAGATGTAGATTATGTGGTAAAAGCAGAAGGATCTCTTATGAGGTTAGTCTGCTCTCAGAGGAATGTTGAGTTGATTCAGAGTTAAGAAGACTTTGGACAGTGTGTGGAATTTTCAAATAAATGTCACTTTCTAAGGTTAGATCTACTGAGGCTTTGCAGCTGTGGCTATCACCTTAAGGCAAGTCAGATATGCACAAGCAGTCAAATCAAGTTGTACACTGTAATAGGCAACATACCTATGTTTATTGCCGCATGCTTGCATGAGCATTCCTTGGGCTTGTTATCCTCTACATATGCAAATAAGGTGAAGTATTTTGAATATTCAGGTAGCCCCAGAGCAGGTAGCTTTTGTAGCACTTGTTTTAGTCTTACAAAGTCCTGTTCATATTTATCTTCCCAGGGAAGAGACTTGGGGATTGAAATTTTAGTAAATTCACAATGTGGGGAAACAAACAGAAAAATTAGGAACCCATGGTTTGCAATAGCCGGTTACATTTAGAAATCCACAAAGCTGTCACTTCATTGTGGGTCTAGGAAATTCCTGGATTAGCTTAATCCTTTTTGGAGATAGCCAGACTCCTTCAGCATTTACAGTGTTACCTAGGTAACAAACAGTGTCCATAGATAATTATAATTTCTCTTTAGATGCTTTATGTCCTTTTTCAGCTAACCATTGTAAAAAATAAATGGAATCTTTTATGGACCCCTCTTTGGTAACTGAGCACAGCAAGAGATCATCCGTATATTGTAAACAGTTTGATTTCCCAGGGAATTGGAGGGTAGTTAAATCTTGGTGGAGCACTTGGCAGAAATAAGAAGGAACCTCAGTGAAACCCTTCAGGCATAACTGTCCAGGATATTTTGTTGATTGTAAAGGCAAATAGGTATTGACTCTTGGAATCTAAAGGGATGCTGAAAATGGCCAAACCAAAATCTACAGCAGTGAACCTTTTGAGTGGAACTTGTGGTGCGACTTTTGACAAACGGATGTTCATATTTGGAACAGCTGGGAAATGAGGAGTAACTATCTTGATGATGGTTCTTAAGTCTTTGACAAATCACTATCCCATCCTATTTGTTTTTCAGACTGGTAAGATCTGTATGTTACAGGGGCTGGTACAGGGAATGACTAACCTCTGGGTGATTAGTTCTTCTATTACTGGTAGGAGGCCTTGTATGACCTCAGGCTTTAATGTATATTGAAGCAATTTGGTAAGAGGTTTAGTCATATCTCTCCAAATTCTTATAGGCTCTGCATTTTTTATTCTCCCAATATCAGTATTGGAAGGAGACATGGATTTGGGGGTACCTCAGTTAAATTAGGGAACTTTTATTGGAATTCTTCTATATCAAGGACAGGAAATGCTAAGGTAAGCTCTGCATTGGAGGCAAAATGTACCAGCTCTTTTAATTTAGAAAGGAAATCTCTACCTAATAGATTAGAGCTATATCACATAGCAAAGAAGAATGTTTTCCAATAAAAGATCCTAAAGTCATTTGTACTGGTTGAGAGAGAAATTCTCTCTGACCTTTATTATGACTACCATGGGAACCTTTGTACCCCAAGGGATTTGTTGTCTTATGAGAGTGGAGTTTAAAGTAGAAAGTTCAGCCCTAGTGTCTACTGGAATGTGGCAAGGTTTCCATTAATTTTAAGTTTAGTTTCCCTTTGGCTGTTTAAAGGTAGTAGTTTACCAGAGACTCCCTTAGAACTCTACCAGTTTTAAGAGGGGCTTATGTAGGAGGCTTTCTTTGGGAATAGTCGACTGTATGTTAAGGAAATTTTATAGGACATTTGTGGACAGTTTTTTCTCCACTGCACCAATTGATTACAATTGAGACATCAGCTTCTGGGTCAGCTTTTAGATGTTGGACCCCTGTGGGGGTGTGCTGTGGGGGGCCCAAGTACTATCTGAAGTCTTTGTACATGGAGCTGTTGTAGCTATAAGGCCATTAGTCTGTCAGTCCTTTGTTTATGATCGTGGTCCAAAGCCCTTTCAAATTATTCTGTTATCATCCCAAGTTCAGTCAGGCTGGTGGCCTTTCATCCTCTTTTCTGTCTTTTTAACAACCCACTAATCTCAGGAGACAATCCATTTACCATAGGGCAGCTAGAGCAGGTAGAGTGATGCCACAGGAAGAGAGCTTCCAAATGGGCTTTAAAGTCAGCCACAGATTCATCTTTCCTTTGTTTGCATATGGAATAACAGACTAATCAGAAGGGGCAGAGAAGACTCTAGGAGTGGCTTGTAAAAAGGCCTCTTCGACCTCAGCCGCGGCAACTTCTTCCTAGGAACAGCACCAAAGGCAAAGGAAGCAAGGGAAAAAATGAACTATTGGGACTTCATCAAGATCAAAAGCTTTTGCACAGCAAAGGAAACAGTCAACAAAACCAAAAGACAACTGACAGAGTGGGAGAAGATATTTGCAAACAACATATCAGATAAAGGGCTAGTATCCAAAATCTATAAAGAGCTTAGCAAACTCAACACCCAAAGAACAAATAATCCAATCAAGAAATGGGCAGAGGACATGAACAGACATTTCTGCAAAGAAGACATCCAGATGGCCAACAGACACATGAAAAAGTGCTCCACATCACTGGGCATCAGGGAAATACAAATCAAAACCACAATGAGATACCACCTCACACCAGTCAGAATGGCTAAAATGAACAAGTCAGGAAATGACAGATGCTGGCGAGGATGTGGTGAAAGGGGAACCCTCCTACACTGTTGGTGGGAATGCAAGCTGGTGCAGCCACTCTGGAAAACAGCATGGAGGTTCCTCAAAAAATTGAAAATAGAGCTACCCTATGACCCAGCAATTGCACTACTGGGTATTTACCCGAAAGATACAAACCTAGTGATCCAAAGGGGCACGTGTACCCGAAAGTTTATAGCAGCAATGTCCACAATAGCCAAGTTATGGAAAGAACCTAGATGTCCATCAACAGATGAATGGAAAAAGAAGAGGTGGCATATATATACGATGGAATACTATGCAGCCATCAAAAGAAATGAAATCCTACCATTTGCGATGACATGGATGGAACTAGAGCGTATTATGCTTAGCGAAATAAGTCAACTGGAGAAAGACAACTATCACATGATCTCCCTGATATGAGGAAGTGGAGATGCAACGGAGGTGGGGGTTAAGGTGGTAGGAAAAGAAAAAATGAAACAAGATAGGATCGGGAGGGAGACAAACCAAAAGAGACTCTTAATGTCATAAAACAAACTGAGGGGGTGGAGGGGAGAGGGGTTGGGAGAGGGTGGTGGGATTACATTATATGTTTAAATAAAAAAAGCTTAAGTAAAAAATAAATAAATAAATAAAAATGAAAAAAAAAGGCAGTTTCTATTATGCAACCCCTTTCCAGTCGAGGGTCTTATTTATTTGGGGTTTTACTTATTTTACTACCTATTTCCATTTTGGGTCCTCCCCAGGTCCTACCAACTTGTGCACAAGCTGATAAAGATCTGGCAGCCCAGTGTCATAGGTACTGATAATGATTGTAAATTCTTCGAGAAACTATTAGGGTTTCTCTCTAGGTTTGGGAAATTCTTTAGCTATTGTTCTTAGTTCACTCTTCTACTGAGAGGTGAAAAGATACCTGAAGAGGTGCATTGCAACTTTGCCTAGTTTTATCTTAAAACGTAACTGTTTAATAGTCTCTTCAGAGTGGAAAGGTGGTTCAGATAGAGAATTAGTAAAAATAAGTACTTAAGTAAAGAAGGATAGAGGGGAGCAGTAGGAGTCACGTTAGTCCTATTGTCTTTTGTTTTAGCTACCTCTTGTGTCTTTAATTTTTCATTAGCCTTCTGTAACAAGTCTTTTAATGAAGCTATTTTAGAATCTTGAAGCCTTTTGGGAACTTCTGCATACAAATTAAAATAGGTATCACATTCTATTTGTTTAATCTGGGAACACTTACTTTCCAGTGCTCTTCTTGAATGAACAATCTTGTCTAATTGGAACATTCTCCACACTGGCTATTGTAATTCTAGATTGTTTTCAGTAAATTTTGCCATTTTTGTAGATATTCACAGCTTCAAAAGCCATGGTTTTTAGACATAAATAAGCAAATGTGCTGGAAGGTGGTATGTTTTACTTTAGCATTTAAAGTTCCCATTAGCTTAGTCTTTGGGTTTCTCAGAGCCAAGCTAAAATCTAAAAGGGATGTGCCTCTGGGTTGGGGGTTGTACAACCAGTGTACCTGGTTGCATGGAAGTTTTCTTGAGGGTGGCAGGTGACCTGGTGTCAATCTAACATGTTCCACGACCAACTTATTCTATCATGGCAATCTTTGAGTTAGGTAGTGAGTGCTGTAATAGCTCTTAAATGCTCAACCCGTGCCCATCAACTTTTTTTCAGCTCTTTGGCCTCTGAGATCCACACTAACAATAGTCTTTATTCACACAAAACAGGACAAACGTATACCTCAACACACTACAGTAACCAAAAGATGTCACTGTGGACTGAAAGGCCGTGCACATGACCAGCAATCCCAGTGTGGACTAAATCAAAAGACTCCAGTAAATGGGGACTGTGAACTGGATCTGGAAAAAAGGATTCCAAACAACTAGGGAATGATGGATGGAACCAAGGACTAGGCATGTGGGTTCTAACTGGAGCTGTGTCAGCTCAAGCTGACCCACTGAACCCTGGACTGGAAAGCCAATTTGATCAGGAATTCAACACAGAGAAAGCACAACTCAAACTTACCAATGAAATTTTTGCCAAGGAATTCCAGTTTGGCTGGTTAACAGACACATTTCGGGAATGGTTGAAATAACAGGTTAGGTTATTTAAGTCTTGGCTTGCTAATAGGAAATCCTTAACATAAGTGACTCCATTTTGGGCCTGTGGTTTTCTTTTTAACACTAGTAAAATTGACATTCCAAGAAGATATAGACTGTGATTTCAAGGAACCACTGCTACTTTGCTGTGAAACCTTAGGACCCAGCTTGGAATACATCATCCAGGTACAAAGTTAATAGCCTGAATTTAAATGAGATTACTCCAGCAGCTGCAGTAATCTCATTTCTCTGGACTTTAATTTTCAACTATAAAATGGTAATGAGATTATTATCCTTTATATGCAATAAGGCATGTAAAGCTCTAAGTATAGTGCCTTTCAGTATCATAAAAGATAATTTTAGAATGTAAACTGCAGTGGGTTATTTTTATCAATAGGCATAGCACATGACTTGTATCAGAAATTTGGGTCATGAGGCGCCTGGGTGGCTCAATGGGTTAAGTCTCTGCCTTCAGCTCAGCTCATCATCTCAGGGTCCTGGGATCGAGCCCCACATCAGGCTCTGCTCAGCAGGGAGCCTGCTTCCTCCTCTCTGCCTGCCTGCCTCTCTGCCTACTTATGATCTCTCTCTGTCAAATAAATAAATAAAATCTTAAAAAACAAAAGAAATTTGAATCATTGAAATCTTGTATAATCAAAAAGTTATTCCCAAGGAACCTTTCTGTAAAATCAGTTTGTGATGAAACATAACCTCTTTCTGGAAGCAGTTTGTGTCAGAGACAATTTGTAAAAATCATTGGCTACTGATCATTGCACAAGGTGAAGGTTTGCTTTGACTGCTAGTCTAGTCCTAATGAATGGCTGAGTGTATGAGGAATGCTATAGTGAAAATCTTGGTCTCTACTGCTCCATCTCTTTCAGGCCAAAAAATGTGTATATGTTCTTGACTCTCCTCCTTCCTGCACTGTTACATCTGAACTGTTAGTAAGGCTTTTTTTGTTTTGGTTTGGTTTTTCTCTCTCTCTCTCTCCTTCAAAATGCCTCTCAGACCATCTACTGTCAGTACTTTCCTGCCTGGCTACCTACCTTACCATATGGAGACCGCCCCCCGCCATGGCCACTTTATCCTTACTGTAAGAGATGAAGCCAATTTTGCCATTGGACTACAGGGATTTAAACAGCATAAGCCAAACAGTTTAAAGTTTTATTCTCAAGTGAGCCTGCACTGGTTCTAAATCCTAGAGGAATTGGAGGAAAAAGTGGAATCAAGGAACAAGCATGGAATAAGGAAATAATATAGAACAAGATTTCCTCCCTCAAGCCCTCTAGGGCATGGAATCCAAACTTCAATGCCAGTCTCCATGATTGGGTCTCTACCAACCTGATTCTGAGTTTATTAAACCTATAAAATAATAAAATAAAATAAAATAAAGTCATATCACTGTTGAGCAGTATCTTTATGCTATGTGTGCTGTGCAAAACACTTCACATACATTACCTCATTGAATTCTGACAAGAACACAAATTGCCTAATTGTATTTTTACTCCATTTTAAGTTGGGGAAAAAACCCAAGACTAAATAAAATAGATGTTACTTGCCCAAAGTCTCACAACTACCAAAAGGCCAAGTCAGGATTTCAGCCCAAGTTAATTCAACTCCAAAGCCCAACTCCAAGTGTTGAATCCTCCTCATTTAATTACATTTTGAGTTTGTTCTCTCACTTTATGTCTAGATCCCTGCAAACAGCTTAATAATTGAGGTTCCTGCTTTAGTCCTCTCCACGTTCCCAAGCTATATACCAACTGTCCCCAGAAATGCTGTAACATCCTCCTGGCCTCCTGTGTGAGCACAGATCAATAAGAAAAGGATTAAAATCAATAAGGAGACTTGAAGTTAGCATGTGCTTCATTCCTTTACATTCTTCAATATCAGACTTGGCTCAAGAGCACCAAACTGAACTGCTATAAGTCTCATATACATTTTGTATAGAATGGACAAGGAACAAATGACAGTCTTAAGAAATAATCATTTCCCCCTATGAAATATTGTCTTTTTTTTTATTTCTTTTCAGTGTACCAGAATTCATTGTTTATGTACCACACCCAGTGTTCCATGAAATACATGTCCTCCATAATACCCACCACCAGGCTCACCCAACCTCCCACCCCCCCCCTTCAAAACCTATAGATTGTTTTTCAGAGTCCATAGTCTCTCATGGTTCATCTCCTCCTCCAATTTCCCACAACTCCCTTCTCCTCTCCATCTCCCCATGTCCTCTATGTTATTTCTTATGCTCCACAAATAAGTGAAACCATATGATAATTGACTCTCTCTGCTTGACTTATTTCACTCAGCATAAGCTCTTCCAGTCCCGTCCAGGTTGATACAAAAGTTGGGTATTCATCCTTTCTGATGGAAGCATAATACTCCATAGTATATATGGACCACATCTTCCTTATCCATTTGTTCACTGAAGGGCATCTTGGTTCTTTCCACAGTTTGGTGACCATGGCCATTGCTGCTATGAACATTGGGGAGCAGATGGCCCTTCTTTTCACTACATCTGTATCTCTGGGGTAAATACCCAGTAGGGTCATAGGGAAGCTCTATTTTTAATTTCTTAAGGAATCTCGACACTGTTTTCCAAAGTGGATATACCAATTTGCATTCCCACCAACAGTGTAAGAGGGTTCCCCTTTCTCCACATCCTCTCCAACACACATTATTTACTGTCTTGTTAATTTTGGCCATTCTAACTGGTGTAAGGTGGTATCTCAATGTGGTTTTGATTTGAATCTCCCTGATGGCTAGTGATGATGAACATTTTTTCATGTGTCATGTGTTTTTCATTTTGTATATCTTCATTGGAGAAGTGTCTGTTCATGTCTTCTGCCCATTTTTTGACATGATTATCTCTTTTGTGGTGTTGAGTTTGAGGAGTTCTTTATAGATCCTGGATATCAGCCTTTTGTCTGTACTGACATTTGCGAATATCTTCTCCCATTCCATGGGTTGCCTCTTTGTTTTGTTGACTGTTTCCTTTGCTGTGCAGAAGCTTTTGACCTTGATGAAGTCCCAAAAATTCATTTTCGTTTTTGTTTCCTTTGCCTTTGGAGACATATCTTGAAAGAAGTTGCTGTGGCTGATATCGAAGAGGTTACTGCCTATGTTCTCCTCTATGATCCTGATGGATTCCTGCCTCACATTGAGGTCTTTTATCCATTTCGAGTTTATCTTTGTGTATGGTGTAAGAGAATGGTCGAGTTTCATTCTTCTACATATAGGTGTCCAATTTTCCCAGCACAATTTATTGAAGAGACTTTTTCCCACTGTATATTTTTTCCTGCTTTGTCGAAGATTATTTGACCATAGAGTTGAGGGTCCATATCTGAGATCTCTACTCTGTTCCACTGGTCTATATGTCTGTTTTTATGCCAGTACCATGCTGTCTTGGTGATCACAACTTTAGAATAAAGCTTGAAATCAGGCAATGTAATGCCCCCAGTTTTGTTTTTCTTTTTTAACATTTCCTTAGCAATTCAGGGTCTCTTCTGATTCCATACAAATTTTAGTATTGTTTGCTCCAGCTCTTTGAAAAATGCTTGTGGAATTTTGATCAGAATGGCATTGAAAGCATAGATTGCTCTAGGCAGTATAGACATTTTAACAATGTTTATTTTCTGATCCATGAGCACGGAATGGTCTTCCACCTTTTTGTGTCTTCTTCAATTTCTTTCATGAGTGTTCTGTAGTTCCTCAAGTACAGAACCTTTACCTCTGGTTAGGTTTATTCCCAGGTGTCTTATGGTTCTTGGTGCTATAATAAGTGGAATCAATTCTCTAATTTCCCTTTCTGCATTTTCATTGTTAGTGTATAAGAAAGCAACTGATTTCTATACATTGACTTTGTATCCTGCCACACTACTGAATTGCTGTATGAGTTCTATTAGTTTGGGGGTGGAGTCTTTTGGGTTTTCCATATAAAGTATCATGTCATCTGCAAAGAGAGAGAGTTTGACTTCATTGCCAATTTGAATACCTTTTATTTCTCTTTGTTGTCTGATTGCTGTTGCTAGGACTTCTAATACTATGTTGAATAAGATTGTCTGTATGAGAAGATCATTCTTAACACTTTGATTCTTTCAGCTGTTTCTTGTGCAATTAATTTATGCAATTTTATCAGCTGAAAGCACAGGTAGGCAAAGCATGGTAATGCCAGATTTTCAAGGACATGACACAACAGAATCTGAGATCCACCACAGCAGAAGTTCCAGAACCAAAAATCAGTATTGCTTTTTCAAGCTTATAAAAAAGCATACAGTCCCAAACAGTGAGCAAACTGTTCTGACTTTTTCCCGCATGGCCTATCAAGTGTATGGACTTATTTTTAGTAAATAGTCCCAAAGAGGCTTTTGAAGGAGTAAAAGTAACTAAAAAATAGTCATAGAAGAATTTGTGACTTTTCCATTCATTTAAAAAAACAAAACCACAACAAGCTTTTAATATAACCACATCAACATTTTCTAAATTACAGAAGATAAAAATATCATTTATAATTCTACTCCTCAATACAACTACTGTGAATATCTTTATGTATTTCTTTTCATCATTTTGTTTTCTTTTTTCTAGTTGAAATAATAATGTCCATAAAGATGCAAGCAAGCAATACACAGAAGAAGAAATTTAAGTGGACATTTAGTATGCTTCACTGGTAATCAGGAAAATTGAAATTAAAACAATGAGGCATTATTTATTGGCAAAAATGCAAAAGATTAAAAATATTCATTTTTGGATACAGGCATTGCTATATTCCATTTGTTGGAGTATATTTTGGAAAAAGGTCATGGGGGAGAAATTTGGCAGTATTTATTAAAATTCTATTTTTGAGGTATATCCTACATAAATATCCACATACATGCATGAAAATATATATGTAACAATGATCATTGAATAATTGTTTGCAGAGTTTAAAAAAAAAAGATACCATCTAAATCTGCATAGGAGAATTGTTAAATAAATTTACATCATTTGATACTGGCAAAAGTAGATGTTTAAAAATATGACACAATGTTAATAATAGCATTGTCAATTGTGGAAAAGATTTCCAACACATATCATTCACTAATAAAAGCATGTTGTAGAACAATAGAGTTAATATATCCTCATTATTTAAGAAATGACACATGGAAATGTATAGAAGGTAAGAAGGGAAATGCATGAAAGTACTACCAATGATTACATCTAGCAACAACAGTAAGATTAGAGTCATAAAGAGGTTTTCTTTTGTAGTTTTTTGAATTTTCATGATATGATAACATACATATATTTGAATATTTATAATGCAATTGTACCTATACTTGTGTAATTTTTTAAGTGTTGAATGAAAAAATTATAATATTCATATAATTTTAGATATCATCAGGTTCATTTGACACTATACTGAAACATTTTCTCTACTTTTAATAACCATTATTTTAATAATATAAAATATTCCATCCAGAGAATATGCTACTTTACATAGTAATTCCCCTATTGCTGTACTTTTACATTGTTATCAATTTTACACTATAGATAATGTTGTAATATATATTTGGGGGGGATAGGGTTTTTAATTTTCTTCATTTTGAAATAAATTTCTGTAGGTTGGAGCCCCAGGATGGCATTACTTGGTGGAAGGTTGAGAATCCTATTGAATTAAAAAATCCTCTTGAAACCAAAAACAAGACCCTATTGCTCTTGACCCTACTGCCAAGATCTATTGCTAAAATTGTAAGCAATTACTATTTCTACCATCTCAAATTTTGTGACTGAACCCAACTCCAACACAGTAAGGTGAGGCAAGGTGGCAAAAAGGTGGCTTGTTTTTTATCATAATTTGCCAACATGAAGACTCAGACATTAGTAACTACTTGATATTCCAGAAAGCATTCTCTGGTTGGTGAGGACAATGTTATAGAACATCTTTTCCCAGAAGGCAATGAAGTTGCTCAGCAAGAGTAGCCTTTTGTGGAAGAAAAACCTGATAAAGATTGAGTAGTCCCAGGAAAGCTGTGCTTTGTTTTTGAAACAAGATGTATCTTGAATTATATGAATTCAATCTTGATGAAAACCAACTGCATTCATGCAGCCCAAGACAAACATTTTGACCTGTTGTTATTTTCCCCTGATCGTGCAGTTTCCTGCACACAGATTCACTTAGGAATTCTTCTGCTGCTACAACCATCCATTCTCTTGTTCTGGGCCCTGGAATGCCTCCTAGGAACAATATGTAGTTCTGTCTTAAACCCTCTGGAGAAAACCTCAGGGAAGTGTAGATTAAATGCTTTAATTAAGTCACTAGATAAATAATGCTAGTAGAATTAGAAAAGGCATAAACCCACAAATATGTAATAATTAACAATTATATACAAGTCTTTTATAGAGTCCCTCATCAAAAAGTGAAATCTATTTCCACTCCCCTTGATATTGAGAATGACCATTGTGGCTGCCTGAATGAACAAATGCAACAGAAGTGAAGTTGCATGATATCCAAAGCTATGTCATTGAAAGCAATATGGCCTTCTCTGCTCCACATTCCCACCTACCCTTAGAATTCAGCCACCACATTGTGAGGAAGCATATAACTTTGGAGAGACCATATGTGGGTGTTCCAGCCTTTACATTAGTCTCTGCTAAGGTCTTAGCAGAGTCTTAGCCAGCATCAACTACTACAGATGTGAGCAAGCAAGCTTCCCCTCAGTTATCTTCTGTGGGTAATGTTGCTTCCCTCCTCCCCAGGGAGGGAGAATTTGACAATTTTTGGTTGTTACAACTAGAGAGGGCGTACTACTGGCATCTAGTGAGTAGAGAATGAGAATACTGCTAAACATTCTACAAATCCCAGTACCCTTCAACAAAAATATCCAACCCACAAGGTTAAGAATGCTAAAATAGAGATACCTGGCTTTAGAAGACTCCAGACTCCAGTCTTTGAGCCATGCCAGCTGATTCTAAGTGAAGCATAGATGAGCTGTCCCTGCCAAACTCGGCCTAAATTGCACTTTCATGAGGTGATTGTTTTGGGCCAACGAATAACTTGAACACCATCAAAAAGAACTGTGTCCTGACCTCAGGTCTTTGTGACTCTGAAACTCATGCACTTTCCTCTGCTATCTTGAAGGGACACAATGACAAAAAAAAAGGATAACAGAGCAGCTTTATCCAAAAGGTACTGAGACTTGAGCACAGAAGAAAGGAAAGATGACTATTACCAAGAAGACAGCAAAGAAGTATTTCATATTGGGGGTAACTGTCCCCCATGTTCCTAATCTCAAACTCAACGCTAACTACTCTTTTCCATGGAAAACCTGGGGAGAAAACTCCCAGTTCTTCTTCACAAGTTTCTCTTGAATATCCTCTTGAGGATTTGTTTCTGTCCGTTGACCCAAAACACTCCTCCAGTAACTTCTAACCTCTAAGAGACTCTAAAGAGGCCTAACTTTCCCCTAGTAAACTGAAAAAATTAAGTTTTTCACAACTACATTTCCTCTAGAAAGAATTGGTCAGGATCTTTTCTCAAAACATTTACACTCTGCTTTATCCATAAATATCCTTTAAATAATCAACTGGTTTCCTAAGTATCTCACTACTTCAAGGTGGGACAGCATCCCAGTAATTCCACTTATGCTGTCTATCTTAAGAAAACAATCTGAAATTTAGACAAATATTTAGGAGCAAAACTATTC
Source organism: Taxidea taxus jeffersonii (assembly GCA_003697995.1). Taxonomy (NCBI): domain Eukaryota; kingdom Metazoa; phylum Chordata; class Mammalia; order Carnivora; family Mustelidae; genus Taxidea; species Taxidea taxus. Next base: position 14,842 of record RCUC01068958.1, read on the forward strand.
ACTGCAAGATTATTTGTGAGAGTTAAAACGTGGAGAAAAAAATGTTCAGGTCTGACAATAAGGTAATGGTAACATAAATTTGTTCTATAGATCTACAGTAAAATATCATATGACCTCAAGTAAATTAATCTATTATGGGCTCTGCTTCTAATCTTACTTGTTATACCTTCCCTTTGCAATTGATCTACTCCATAGCTACAATGACCATTACTGTTTCTCAAGACTAGATCTCACTTCCAAGTTCAGGCCCACATATTTAAATTCCTTCTAGACATCTCTGCATTGATGGTATTCAAAGCCCATTATCTTTCTCCAAAATTTCCTGTCCTACATTCTCTGTTGGAGTGACTGACAACACCTTCTACCAGATCCTAAGCAAGAAACATGGGCCACATCTGTGATTAACTCATCCCTTTCCTGCTTGTCCCATACCGACTTAATCCTAGACTCATTCTATTAAGTCTCTCCTAAATTTCTGTTGAATTAGTTTCAGCTTTCTAAGCCAATTGCCACTATTCTATTCCAGGTTACCATCACCTCTTAACCTGAATTCCTGCAGTAGATTCTGAATGGATCCCATTTGCTCTCTTCTAATCTATTGTTTGTGTTACAGCTAAAGTGATCCTTCTAAAACACAGACATCAACATCCCTTTGCTTAAAGCCCTTCATGACTCATCATCGTTTTAGGATGAAACTCAATCCCTTATTGGGTTTTGAAAGGTCATTCATAACCAGGTCCTTGCTTATCTCTCCATCCTCATCCCAGACTATCCTATCTTTTCCAAATCTCTTAATTTTATGGTTCAACAAGCTATATCATTTGCAGTTTTGTGATATACTGCATGCATACTTTGGACCTTGCACATATATTCTTTATCTCTAAATAAATCACTCTTCCTCTCATTCCTCATCCCAGTTGTTACAAACCTGGCTATAATGCCTGCTTTTCTCTCCTTTCTATTTCTGGAAACTGCCAAGCTCTCTTACCTCTGGGTATTCGCATATGCTAAGCCTTATTCATGGAATTCCTCTTCAACATAGACAGAGAGACACATTAATCTAGTGCAGTAACTATAAAAACTGCCTCTCAGGGGTGCCTCGGTGGCAGTCAGTTGGGTGTCTCACTCTTTGCTTCAGCCCAGGTTGAGATCTCAGAGTTGTGGGGTTGAGCCCATGCTCAGCACAGAGTCTATTTGGAACTTGTTTTCTCTCTCTCTCTCTGTCCCTACCCCCTTAAATAAATAAATAACTCTCTCTTTAAAAAAAAAAAGTGCTTCTCTGATCTAGTGTGAAAAACAGATTAGATTGGTAACCACAGCTCCCTGGCTCTGAATCCAAGACTCCCTTCATACCCAGGCCAAACTTTCACAGCTGTTCCAAGTCACTTGCAGGCCCATTGCTGGAAGACATAAGATTCCTCTGACAAGTACCTTTAACTTAAGGACTCCCCATCAGCCTTGCCAAACTGTCTCAGAACTATTCTATAGCCCATGACATTTCTTCATTCCCTGTCTCCTTTAAAGAAATCAGACGTACATCAAGGTCTGATGACTCTCCCAATCTCCTCAAAGTTCTTTCCTATTATCCCACATAGGTATTCCCTTAGTAAATATCTATAATGAAAGGTCCTGTCTTGGCACCTAATTCTTAGAGGACTAATACAAGTGGTGCTGAGAGTGGTCCAGGAAAACAGATGGGGATTTGGGACTGGTTCACTCACTACCTGATGAACATAGAGGACAACACCCTATTTGTTAGGTGGGGCATTCAGTTTCACTGATAATCCCTGGCAAAAAAATAACAGCTCAATTGATAAATATTTCACTAGTGGTAGCCTGGTAAAATGCCTTGGTCGAAAGGAATGCTATTGTAACAATTCACTGGCTTTGAGGAATTTTCTTGGGACATATACTGTATCATTCTGGCAAGGACCACAAGAATATAGCAAAATCACTGCTAGGATGGCCCTTAGACATCTGGAAAAAGTGATGGCCAGTGTCTAGTAACATGAAAATATCTGAGTTGTTCTGGCAGGTCACAGATAAAGGATTAAAGAGGCTGAAGGAAGTGAGCATGCTGAAGTAGATATGTTGTAAAAGATCAGAAGACTAATAACAGACTAAAGAAGGGTGCTGAGGACCCATCATTCATCAAGGCCATTAAGAATTTGCCGCTAAGAGGGCACTAGCATCACTAAGAATCCAGTGGTAACTAACTTCTACAGGGCAGTGCTGATGGTAGAAAAAATAGTCACACTCTAATAGCCATAATGGTGATGGTTCCCCAACGTAATAGAAGCCAGGTGGCCACAAAGAGCCAGTTACTATTAATGACCAAAAGAATCATAGAATGCTGGTAATCAGTGGATCCTTTTAATCTGGAAACTTATTTTCAGTACTGGGACATTTTCATTCATACGTTATTTGATAATTTATTCCTTTCCACATTATCGATTATCTTTTTCTGTAACTCATTAATCCAGTGGTTTTTCTTTGTAGATTGACCTTCAAAAAATCTTTTTTCT
>RCUC01068960.1:0-28236 GCA_003697995.1 Taxidea taxus jeffersonii
CAACAAGCACTCAGATCAAGAAATAGAAGTGACCAGCTCTCCCAGAGGCCTACCAGGTGCTCTTTCATTCCCAAGCAGCTCCTTGTCCCTCAGTCACCATCCTGATTTTTAACAGTCTGTGCTGTTATTTTGTATTTTAAGTGAAGTCATAATACAGTATGATCTCTTTTCTGGCTTCTTTCACTTAACATTTTATGTATGAGATTCATCCATATTGTTGATGCAAGCTTTAAAAAATTTTTAAAGAACATATTGTTGTAGAGGAGATAAATTCTTACTGATGCCAAAAGAATTTCTTTGGTTGCTGTGTTGACTATAGACGGTGGAGGGTACTGTGCCCAGGGAAGGAGACCAGAAGACCAGCTGGGAATGAGAAATGACTGTGGATTAGGTGGTGATACTAAGGGTGAGACAGAATGGTTGGATTGTGGATCGACCAAGGAGAAAGCCAGTAGGATTTGCTGATGGTATGGATGTGGGGTGGGAGAGCAAGAGCAGAGTTGAAGATGAAGCCAAAGCCGTTGGCTTGAGCAATAAGGATGGAGTCTCCATTCTCCATTTACAGGGATGGGAAAAGAGTGTCAGTGGGAAGTGCATGTGGCAGGAAGATGAGATGTTTTGGACGTTCCACGTGCCTTATAGACATCCAAGTGGAGCTGTTAGTAGGTAGGAGTCTGGAGCTGGGGGACATCTCGTGGAGAAAGTCTGTTTGGTGCTGTGTTTAAAAGATGATGGGAGGTTGGATGCCTGGGGGGCTTGTTCAGTTGGGCTTCCGACTCTGTTTGGGCTCAGCTTATGATCTCAGAGTCATGGGATCGAGTCCCGTGTCAGGCTCCACACTGAGTGGGGAGTCTGCTTCCCTCCCTCTCCCTCTGCCCCTCACCCTGCTTGCACATGTACTCTCTCTAAAATAAATAAATTTTTAAAAAATGATGGGAAGAAGGCAAGTGAAGACAAATATGAGAACAGATGTTTCTAGACATGGTGCTACAGATGGGAAAAAGATATATGGGCCAGTGGCTGCAAAGGGCTGAGGGGTCAAGAGAGGTTTCTCTAGATTTTTCTTTTGCTGCATGAGTTGAGAGAAATGACAGCTGTATTTATGCTAATGAGAAGCTCTAGAAAGGAAAACTCCATAGAGATTCTGTAGGAGAGGAACTGCTCTCTTCACAAGGCATCCCCAGCACCTAAGACAGAGTCCTTCAAGAAATAGTTGTTTAGTAAATGACTTTGAATTAACCAAACACATCCCTAGCAAGAGTTATCTTAACTTCATGTGAAAATAAAACACCAGAGAACTTTCTTAGGACTGCAGCTAGAACAATGTAACCACATCCTGCTATGACAAAGCTTATTAGAAACATCCATGTGCGCAGTGGACAGAACTTGCCTCCTGAAACCTGAGTGAGACTTAAATACTAAGGATCCCTGGGTCAGATGAGAGCACAGGTATCAGTGAGCAATGATGCCACCGTTCCAGCCTCTTTGGAGGCTATCACCTAGCTATCGCTGCTTTCCTCAAGATGACCTAGCACTGAGACTTTGTTTACCTTGGAGCAGCACAACAGAGCGTTTACAGGACAGATTCTGGAGCCACACTGCTTAGGTGCAAACCCGAGGTCTCTTGCTTATTGTCTTGGGCAAGTTATTTAACTCCCTCATATCTCAGTTTCCTTGGCTGTATGATGAGATCAATAATAGTACCTATTTCACAGGCTTGCTATGAGGATTAACGAAATGATATTCATAAGTAAGTAGACTAATGCTTAGCACATGTTAAAGTGAGCAACTAAATTACAACTTTAGGAATGGCTAATGCCACTTGGCTTTAGATAAAGTTTAGGATTCACCCATCTCTCTCTCTCTTTTTTAAGATTCTATTTATTTATTTGAGAGAGTGTGAGAAAGTGTACAAGCAGGGAGGAGAGGCAGGGGAAGAGAGAGAGAATCCCAAGCAGACTCTGTGCTGAGTGTACAGCTTGATGCAGGGCTCCATGCGGGGCTCGATCTCATGACCCTGAGATCATGATCCAAGCCAAAATCAAGAGTCGGATGCCTAACTAACTAAGTCACTCAGGTGCCCCTCTTTTGTTTCTGACATTCACTGATGGTTCAAATCATCTTCCCTTATCCTTTTTTATATCTTGCCTTCTCTGTTGATCTCATGCACAAATGTTCCCTAGATCTATCCGTTAGCAGCATCTCCTGCTTGAACTTTCTTCTCTTTCTTGTGTACAGAATGTTCTCCAATATCAATTGCCAAATCATCACCTTTCTTAAAGAAAGGCATTCTTGAAATCTCACCTTTCCCACTAACAAGGAGGTGTGTTTGTTACCCATACTGCTTTGTTTTCGAAACCCCCAACTTCTAAGTTTTAACTCTCTGGCCGATTGCGTCTTGGATAATAAAGGAGTAGAGAGACATGTGGTTCCTTGTTCAAGTTCTCCTGATAAAACTGCCATATTACTTCACTTCTCTGGTCTGTGAAATGAGTGATGAGGGACGGAAAAAAAATGAGAAGGAAGAGGAGGATGTGAGCAATGGCATATACTGGGCCCTTCCTTTGTGCCAGTCTCTGTCTGAGCTATTTAAATGTTCTCACTCATTTAAGTCCTACCACAGCTTTGTGGGGTGTGTGCCAGTATCAGTCCCACATTAAAAACAAGAGGGCATGGAAGCATACAAAGGTGAAGGAAGTTGTCCCAGGTTACACGGTTAGTCTGTAGTAACACTGAGAATCCCACCTGGTGACCTTTAGTGCTCCACATTTGAAGACCCCGCACACCACAGCTTTGGACAGACTGGGCAACTGAATGAACAAAGCCCTGAAAATTTAGGGAACGGTATTACAAAATAGGACAGGTGCCAACACAGCATATCTTGGCTTACTTTTGAAAGAAAAAAAGACTCTACTATCTTTTACCATTAGCAAGAAAGGACTGAAAAAAATCATTAAGGTGATAGCTCTTAAACTGAAGGACAGAAAAGCAACTGTAATTTATGAAATATTTATCCCCAGAAATAAATCTACCAGTAGTCTGGATAAACCACAGGGAAACACCGGGGTCAGTGAAACAAGATGGTCTCTAAGTTGACCATGGTTGAAATGGAGAGGTAGAAGGTACACAGGCATGTGCTACAGTATTTTTTCTACCTTTGTTTTGAACACTGTCCAGAATAAAAAGTTTCCAAAAATTAACTTAAAAATACCATGGACAAACTGTTCCACCAAACGCCTCCTAGAAGGCTCTGAATTTCAGCTGTGCTGGGCGTATTACTCCAACATCTATCTCTTAACAGTTGGCCCGAGTGCAACATCCCCGTCTCCAAGGAGGCTGCCTGCCCTCTTGGCAGCAGGGTGAGCGCCATGATGCAGCTGCTGCTGGCATGCTGAGAGCTGGAAGGGGGGGAAATTCTAAGGCAAAACAAGAGTAAGTCACAAAGAACATGTGAGTCAAAATTCAAGGACCCCACACCCGCTACTCTGATCATGCAGTCGAGCTTGGCAGCCTGTGGAAGCAGAGGTGGGGGCTGAGGGCCGAAACAGGTGCACAAGTTCCCCAGCAAAAAGCAGCCCTCTCTCTTACACACACAGTCTTTCAGTTTTTTTCATTTGCATAATAAAATGGGTCTTTAAAGAGAAGAATGAGTATGTTAACCACAATGGAGCACAAAGAAAAGAATCAATTAACCTTACGGTTAATAGCCAAATTTTAAAAAATTACTTCAAATATTATGTTCATAAAGCATATTCGTTATTTTTGTGATTAATCCTGTTGACAGAAGGGCTGCTATGACAATGTTCTTGAGTGTAAGTTCCTTCGTATAATCTAGCTTTATTTAATACTTCTTTTTCAAAGTAACGTTTGTCCTTACATGGTTTAAATAGCAGTATGCCATGTCAGAATTTTTTTTTTTTTTAATCTGGGGGAGAAGATAAATTTCCAGCAAAGTGTACAGTTAATCACCTATTTTTATGTCTGTATAAAAATTATTTCTTGTTCATCAGTTAACCTTTTTAAAAAATGGGCTGGCTAAGTTTATCTTGTATTCCTCTCATTCTATCTTTGTTTCAAATAATTCAAAAAGGCTTATAGACATTATTCCTCTCTTTCTTGCAGAGGGGCTGCAAAGATTCATGAGGTTCAAACTGCAAAATCTCAGAGCTTCAGAAGAAAACACAGTCCAAGAATACAAGGCACATAACACTTTTCAGTGAAGGCTTAGAAAAATGAAGTCACTTCCCTGGAGCAACAGAAGGTTAGTGGCATCCTGTGAACCTCACTCCTGGGTATTTGAAAGCAAGGAAATGCAGGTTTGAGAACAGACTACATTTTTCCTGGCACAGAAGCCCCCCAAACCACCATGAAATCTATTAAGGGGTGCCAATTTTGCAAACCTGCTAACAATTTGGAGCCTTCATCTCTTTAGCCCTACCCGACTAAAATATGAATATTTTATTAATATGAACATCACCTCTATTTGGCCTCTTTTTAAACCTCCTGCTTTTTAAGGCAACCCGTGCCTCAGATAAGCAGAGATAAAATAATGTCCAATAAAAGCAAAATATTGAAGCATTAACATTTAGAAACCAACCCTTAACCAAAACAGTCACAGAACCTATTAGAAGAATACGAAACCAGGTATAAAACACACATCTAACACATTCAATTTACATGCAAAGAAGGTAGCTATAGGCTAAAGCATATTTCCAGGAAACGAGCTACAGTAATAAGAGGTAATGTCAAGCTCTGGCTGTCTATGCCTTTAAATTCTAACATCTATAAATAAAAGACATGTTCCTTTGAACAATAGCCCGAACTGGCAACACTGTCACTTTATCTCCCCAGATAACTATCCATTCTATTCTGGCTTCAGCTGGTATCTGCTTGCATTACATCAGCATCTTGATGGGGGTGGCTTCGGGGGCAAATCTGAGTCAGAAGCATCAGGGGACAAGAGGTTAGAAGGTGAGAGAAGCAACAGCACAGTTAAGGGTAGTACTCAGGCTCCTTATTTATTTATTTTTTCTAAGAGGCTAGTTGCTAATAAATGTCTGGCTAGCTGATAAAAGCCAGGGGACTGGTCTCTTATACCTACACATTTCCTAAAAAGTAGTCCCCTTTCCCTAGGAAGAAATTCGCTGCTTTTGTTTGCTGCTTTTCTGCAAGTCCTCTGTACCCAGAACCTAACACCTGCATAACACAAGCGCTCACTTGTGGCACTTGAATGGGGCCCCCTTATTTCTGAGATATTCTAGGCACCCCAGACTTGATTTTTTACATCGAGGGAGTAGGCCAAGGAAACAAACAAAAGCCCAGAATACCTGACCACTGATACAGATAAATTAGGCACAAAAGAAGGTTGAATTCACTGCCAGCCTGTTTCCCATATGGCCTGGCCTCCCAGTTTGAGGATGCCATATTCTGGAGTAGTGAACTAAGAGGCCAGGTTAGAAAGTAGATATTTTCTTTGCTCCCTTTCCTTTCTGATTTCTGACATCATTTCAATTTACAACTTGGCTCATGATTTTTTTTTTTTTCAGTATTTGTTCCCTTTTCTTCTCTAGACCCCCACCTCCAGTATTTCCACCTGCTTATGCTTCCTGCTTCTTCCATCTTTCTTTAAACAAACAAACAAACAAACAAAAAACCCAAATCCTCCTGACTTCCTCTTTTCAGAACTCCAGCTAAACCTATGCAAGTGAAGAGGGGGAAGTAGGCAGGCTGGCACTAGCTTCTGTAATCTGTTCCATGCATTCTTGGAAAAGTGGCTTCACTGAAGCCGGAAAATCTTCTGTACAGCCAACTGGGGTGGGGGGCAGGGAGCAGTGGAAAGAGGAAGGAGAAGCATTTTAGGAAAGGAACCAGCAAGAAACAGCATGTTCAGCCTGGGATCCTGTTTAATACTGGTCTGGGAAATAAAGCCTATTCCAGTGATTTTTTAAAAATATTTTTAAAAAGTTAGTTTACAGAAGTTCATTATCTCTGACCTTAAGCTATCCAGGAATCTCGTATCTTCCTATAGGCCTTCCCCCTCATTCTTGCCAGCACACATTTCACCCCTGCTCTCCTCTCCTCTCGCCCTACATCACCACCCGGCCCCTTGCCGCCAGCCGGTGGGCTAGCATCCCACTCTGCAGAGGAAACAGGAATCGTCGGGCGAGGATTTCTTCTACTTACCACACCCAAAAAACTTCTCTGCATCTCTACCACTCCACGCTTCCCTCCTGCCACCATAGGCAAGTTGCCCTCCTCCCACCCAAAGTGAACCCCTCCCCAGCACTCCACATCCATCCCATCCCTACACTTCAAGGACCCAGCTTCGTCCGTTAGGAGGTGGCTCCCAATTGCTGATCTTTTATAAAGTCAATTCACCATTTACAGAGAATTTAGCTGAGGTCTTTTGCACCCACTGGCATCTTACCCACTGAACGCCCACATTATCTCTCTCCTTTTTTTCACAGCCAGGCTGAGATGATTGTTGACACTCGCTGTCTGTTTCACTCCTCACCCACTGCAATCTGCCTTCTCTCTCTGCCCCTGTGCTGACACTGCTTTTGTCCAAGGCTACTTATAATCACACTGTGCTTAACTGAGAAGACGTTCTGAAGTGCTAACCTTATATGACTTCTTTATAGCACTTAAGACTGGTCACCATGAGTTTTTATTTTCTGGCTTCTGTGCCACTTAGTGTTGCCTCCGTCTGTCTGGCTGATTATTCTTTTGTCTATTTCTGAAATGATAGTCTTCAGGGTCTCATTTCTGTTCCTTTATTCTTCCTTGTCTCAACACAATTCCTTGGAGGGGCTTATCCATATCCACGGCTCCTACTGCCCCATCCCTCCACTCCCTGAAAGTAGGTAAATATGTAGATGCACGCATGTGTGTTCGCACGCACACATCCACACCCATCTCGAACCTAGACTTATACTTAGGGCTCCTGACCCACATGTTCAAATACTATTATACCTCTTCTTTTGGAATACTGAACTCAACATGTTCTGAACCTGACAAGTTCTGCCCAGCTCTATCCCAACCCAATGCTCTTCTAATATTTTTTGTATAATAACTGCCAAACACAGATGCCTAAATTATCTTTGACTTCTCTCTCCCTGGGTGCTTCCCCTGTCCAGTAAATGACTGAGTCCTACTGATTTTGAGGTCTTTAGTGTCTCCCCAAGTCCCATCATTTCTCATTAATCCCAACATCTGCTCTCTTAATGCAAGCCACTATAGCCTGTGTCATGAGTGCTGCATGAGTGTCCTGCATATGGCCTTACTACACTACATTATACTTACTACACTACGTTCTCCCTCTCGCTGGTCCTATCGAACACACGTGCTCTTCCTTGCTTAATGCTTCTCAACGCCTTTGGACAGAAGAACAAACTCCATATGCTTAGCGAAATAAGTCAATTGGAGAAAGACAACTATCATATGATCTCCCGATATGAGGAAGTGGAGATGCAACGGGGGGGGTGGTTTGGGAGGTAGGAAAAGAATAAATGAAAGAAGATGGGATCGGGAGGGAGATAAACCATAAGAGACTCTTAATCTCACAAAACAAACTGAGGGTGGCCCGGGGAGGGGGCTAGGGAGAGGGTGGTAGGGTTATGGACACTGGGGAAGGTATGTGCTATGGTGAGTGCTGTGAAATGTGTAAACCTGGCGATTCACAGACCTGTACCCCTGGGGATAAAAATACATGATATGTTTATTAAAAAATTAAAAAAATAATAAAAAAAAGAAGAACAAACTCCATATCTTAGCACATAAGGTATGATCTGGCCTTGCTTACCCGTCTGATTTCTTATATTATCATTCCCTAACGTCTTCATCCATACCAAGCTATTTACTATCATCATTTACACCATCACGCCAAGCTCTCCCTTAAGCTCTGAGCTTAGCTCATTGGATTACTTCTGCCTTAATGAGGACAATGGTCTTTCTCTCTTCTTTTTCTCCCTTCATCTTGCCTTTTCAACTAGCCCTTCAGGATGCACACCAGGATTCTTTCAGAAAGATCTTCCCAAGTAACTCCTCCAACCTGGGCCCAGTGCTTGCCTGTGTATTCCTACAACAGCTTGGGCATATCTCTCTCACCGCACAAATCATACTGGACTAGAATTCTCTGTCACTCTCATCTCCATCCCCCTGGCAGTCGGAGCAATGCCACTCATAATAGGTGATCGATACATGTTTACTGAATGACTAAATAATTTCAGTTTCTTCATGAACTTAATATTCAGATTTATTCAGAATAAGCCAGGAATTATGTTAAGCTGCATTTCCACATCTGTTTTTTTTTCCCTAACAAGATTTTGCTCACTGTATTATCTCCTACATGATGAACGATGGAAGGTGTTAAATTCAGATAGAACTTAAAACTAGTTTACTTTCCTTATGAATGAGATGCCTTGTTCTTGACTTGCCAAATGAACAACTTCACAAATATGTCTCCCAACAGAAGTTCAGTAAGTTTCTGCTACAATGTAGATGAGACTGTGGCAACTATTTTTATTGTAGACCCACCTTTCACTGAGAGAGAGAGGAAGAAGCTAACCTTATCAACTACAAATTGCCCCCAATCAACTGTCAGTCCACTCTGGCTGCTATAACAAAATATTATAGATTGGGTGGTTTACAAACAACAAAATCTATTTCTCACAGTTCTGAAGGCTGGAAAGTCCAAGATCAAGGTGTTGGCAGATTCGGTGTCTGGTGAGGGCCTGCTTCCTGGTTCATAGACTGCCTTCTTTCTCCTAACACATCACATGGCAAAAGAGTCCAGGATTTCTCTGGGACCTCTTTTCTAAGGGCACGAATCTCATTCATGAGGGCTCTACCCTCACGACCTAATTACCTCCCCAAGCCCCACCTCCTAATACCCTCACCTTGGGGATTAGGTTTCAACATATGAATTTTGGGGGGAGATGTTCAATCTAGAGCATCAACCTGCCTTACACAGCTCTTCTCTCCCAGGAACCCGTTTTTCTGGTATAGTCTGAAGGGGCTGCCATGGAGCCTATGCCTGAGGGCAGGGGTGTGGGGAACAGGACCAGCAACAGGGTGGCAGGACTAGCTAAGCACCAAGGGGAGGGAAAGCCTCAGAGATGAGATCTGAGAAGGAGAGGGGATGGTTGGGTACATTCCACTTATTTAACTTCGGTTCACCTCTGTTAAAGATAAAACCTCTTTCTTTTCTGGTTTCCATAAAGAGGGATTTCTCTCTAGCACCTTGGCTGTCTGCCATACCCTCCTCACCCAATCCTCCCCCAAGGAAGTAGACTGAGCTACCCCCTTGGTGGACGACAGCAATAGGTCCATGTTTCTAGATGAGGGACACTAAACCATCCAAGGTCCTGAGGCCTAGAGAAATTCTCTTTCTTTGCTCTCTACTTGGACCAGAGGAGACAAATTACCCGAGTTAAGAGTCCATTGTGCTGATTTAAATTTTCTCCACAGATCTGCACATGGGTTACTGGGAGTGCAGAAGTCCATTTCCACTACTACATGAAGCTGCCTCCTTCAGCTTAGGCTGTATTAGTCAAAAGGGGGACATTTGTTTTTCTGCCTGCTGGCTCTTTTAGCTTAGGATGCAGATGAGGAAAAGGAGTGCCCTTTATTAGGACCTTATGACCCCACCAATTTCTACTTCCCACACGTCTCCATTTATACCAAAACGAGAGGCATTTTAACCACACCAAACAAACAAAAACAGAGTTGTGCAGATGTTAAATGATCTTGGAATTAAAACTGAAACAAACTAATGGTTTTTAAAACTTAAATGTGCTATAATACTCTATGAAACAACTTACTGGTATGATTTTATCAATTTCATAATTCAGTTAAATCTGTGGGATAAGAAAAGTTTTAATCAGAATCTTGGGAAAATGACATTTGTTTAGTGCTTTCTACAGTTTTCGAAGTAGTTTCACATACTTGGTTTCATTTGAGCCTCACAACCTGTTAACTTTGATAGGGAAGACACTGTTTCGATTCTCATCTTCTGAGGCTCAAAGTTTAATGACTGTTTAAGGTCACGTCACTACTAATTGGCAGAGATGTGTACTTTGGGTCACCTGATTTACAACCCAGTGCTCCCTCCTTCAATGTAAAGACCGTCGTCACGGGAAATAGTTTTATGGACTTAGCAATTTCTCTATGGACAAATGTCATCTGGAATAGAGAATGAAGGTCCAAAAGTATAGATTGTAACACTATAGAAATAGAGTTCAAAGGATCCATGCAACTAAGCATCTTGTTACAAATAGAGTTCAAAGGATCTGTGCAACTAAGCATCTTGTTACTTAATTAAATATAGTAAACTGGATGCACTATGTAACAGCTTAAAAACTACAGCACCTGATCACAGCCACCGCTACACAATAGCTTAGGCTTCTGTACATGAATTCTTTAAGCTTATTATGTATACCACAGATCTGAAGAATTTGATATCCTTTATTAGTCACACTGGATTCTACTTAACTTCCCATTGATATAGCTTTAGTTATTTTAAATATCTATTCAATTCCTTTAGAATGAAATGTAACACGGTCATGTTTTTTCCAGATAATTTCAAAGGAAAATAATGAAAAATGATCTCGTACATCTCCATATTAATTGAAATATTAATTTCACTCAAATGAAGGATTTTCATTTTGTAAAACAATAAAGCACTTCAACCGTCTGCATAGACAATAAGAAAGGAAATGGAATACTATTTTTAGAGATGGTAAGAATAGAAACATTTGATTATCCTTTTTATATAATTAGATAAATAGACCTACTGGATATGATATTGACTGAATGGGAACAAATAGCATACTATAGTAGTAGGAAACACAAAAAAGGAAGTAAGTCTAAAGATATTAAGTAATAGCTACATGCTGGGGTTTTTTTGGGCATGTGCTTTGATGGAATGAACATTTAACAAATTCATAACCTAAGTATAATATGTATTTTTAAGAATAAACATTTAGATATTCTAAATAATAAAAATGCAATTATGTCATATTAAGATTGTTTGAAGACAGAAAGCTAATCTGTTCTGCTGCTCTTAATTTGCACTGAAAAGTCTGTATTTTGTCAGTTTATATTATTATATAAAGACATAAATATATGCTTTTTAGTGTGTACATAGAATTGCCATGTCCATAGCCAGAATTCAAAGACAATTATCAGTAGGATCTCATGGTCACCTTCTATATAAAGATCTTTCTAATCTCAGGACACACAAAGTTAAGAAATGGGAAAATACTGGATAGGAAAAGCCTTATTTTCTTTGTAATTTGAATATGATGTGTGGAATAGGCCACACACTTGGAAATACTATAGTAGTGAATACACAACTGTACATTATCATATAGAGATGGAAGTGAAAGGAAATGCATCATACCAAATGGAGTACAGAAATTACTAAGGTAGGCTAATTAAATTCCACTCAAGATTACCCACCCTTGCTGCACCTAGCCCAGCACTCTGCTAGAAAAACGATGTTTGGCAAACTAAAATGGTGAGTAGAGAGCTGTGTCACTTGACCTTAGCTCTCATGCAAAAAAAGGTTGTATTTCAAAATGTGGATGGAAAAGTAAATACAGCTGTGTATTCTCCACCCTAGGGTGAGAATGAAGGGGCTACTCAGAATGGTAAGAGGCAGATCCCTTGAAGGTATATACTCAGAGCCCAAAGGAGAGTGCTATTATTTTATGGCTAACTCAGAATAATATTTTTTTGTATTGTGGTAATATATATACACTGTAAAATTTATCATCTTAACTATTTTTAAGTGTATAATTCAGTGCATGAAGTACATTTACAGTGTTGTGCAGATACTACCACTGTCTATCTCTAGAACTTTTCCATCATCCCAAGCAGAGACTCTGTACTGATTAAACAACTCTCCATTCCTCCCTTCCCCCACCCCTGGTAACCTCTATCTATTACACTTTCTATCAGTTTGCCTATTTAGGTACCTCATAGAAATAGAACCACACAGTGCTTATCCTGTAGTGACAGGATAAGCACTGTGTGGTTCTATTTCTATGAGGTAACTGGCTTATTTCACTTAGCATAAAGTTTTTGGAGATCATGGATGTTGTATCATGTACCAGAATTTCATTCCTTTCTGAAGCTAAATATATACCATATTTTGTTTGTCCATTCAGCCGTTAATAGACATTTGGGTTGTTTCTACCTTTTGGCTATTATGACAGTATTTCTAAACTAGAGTACAATCTACAAGTAGGAAATCAGAAATAATTCTAAAAGGAGTCAGTGAATATAGGAATACAGAGTATTTACATACATAGAGAAAACTCAGCAAGAACCGGAAGTGAGGGGAAACATAAAATATGTTTCCTGCTTATTGTGAATTGTGATTTTTTAAAGTATATTAAGTTTGTATGTACCTTTTTATAATACACACTTTGCATAGCTTTAAAAAATCATAATTAAAGTAAGCCTTGCCAACTTAATATTTTATGGATTAAAATTTGAGTGTAAAATTGATAGTATTCCAATCCTGTTTGAAGCAGGACCATAATCTCTAAGACCTTCCACCCACTCTGGAACTCTATGCTGTAATTCTTTTTGTGTGTTATTTTAAGGGTATAAGATGTCATTACCTGCTTTTGGGGGAAGTCAACACAACAAAATATAAAATGAATAATGCTAAGAATCGATTAAAATTGAGAAGCCACAATCATGCCCAAATTTACAGGAAAATTTAAAATTCACATATCTTAATTTTTAAATTTAAGTTAAAACATTAAAATTTTTTAAATGCCTCAGCAAAGTAACAAAAGGAAAATATACACTGTGCTTGGAAAGAGCAATAGAATAATTGCTTAGTATAGATATCCAATTCTTAGGAACATCCTTTTTCAGGATTCTTAAGTTTTTAGGGAGAAAGAAGTTAATTATCAGAATATATACTGTTACTTGTACTTTAAGTTGAAAATTAATCTGCAAGACTTAGAGCACCAGATCCAAGTCCCAGTGACTATGGTCTCCATCTAAACCATGTGACCTTACACCAATCATTTGAGCTTTCTGTGTTTCAATTAATTCCCCTGAAAATATGAAATAGTTGGGCCAGGTGATCCAGCTATAAAGTACCATAATTCCAAGTAGACTTACACCCCAAATCTTCTGCATAGTAAAAATTACTATAGAAACAGCATTTAAATTAATATATATAATAACTTTAGAAATAAAATATCAACTGATAATTATATATCTTGAGAGGAAATATATAACTCAGATGATACTCCATAAAAGGACTTCTGTTGGGGCACCTGGGTGGCTGGGTTAAAGCCTCTGCTTTCAGCTCAGATCATGATCCCAGGGTCCTGGGATCGAGTCCCACATTGGGCTCTCTGCTCAGTGGGGAGCCTGCTTCCTCCTCTCTCTCTGCCTGCCTCTCTGTCTGTCAAATAAATAAATAAAATCTTAAAAAAAAAAAAAAGGACTTCTGTCTTGGAAGAATACCTAACTTATGCTGCTCTTCATTATGATAAAAAACAAACACTGTGGATTAAAAAAGATTATATATATATGTAAATTTATATAATATTAATATAAATATTTAATATATAAATAAGTTTATATATATATATATATATATATACACACACATGTAGGTGCCAATCTTCTACCAAGTCATAGCCTAGAAAACCACTGTTATAATTATTAAGAACTCAGAATGTATTTTCTCAGGCCAGTGGGTCCACAACAGAGATAAAAGCCTATGTATTTGCAGTAAATACATGTAAGGAAATTATTAATATTAAAATCAGAACAACAGCAAGGCAGATTAAACATTTTAAAATTGTTTTGTCAGTGCTAAAAAAAAAGAAACCAAATATAGTTAGTTGTAGGACCTGAACTTCGGTAGAGAATCTAGAAGGTACTTTGGAGTACTTTTTAAGACTGTTGGCCTAGGTGCACTGTCAGGTATTTTCATTAGAAATATATCTAGGAAGTCTGGAGAGTTGTATTCAAGATTTTTTTTTGTCTTAATCCCACAAATAGCAAGGTGACAAAGTAGAGTAAATGGTAAAGTCTGGTAAAAAGAAAGAAATTAAGAAAGATGCATGTGTAGAACAAAAAAGCAATTCACTGGAGGTGGGAATGACTGGTTATCAGAAGTCAGAGTGTAAACATAATTAACCTGCTGATAGAAATGGAAGATGGGATAGGAGAAGGAAGAGCCTCACCCAGTTGCCTTTTGGCCAACCAGTGTCTTCACTATAGGTCAGTGTGGTGTTCATGATGGCTGAACTAGGGAAAAGAAAGGCCTCATGGAAGGAAGCAGCAGAAGCAAACTCTCTGGGACCCAGCCATTTACATGGTCTGAGCACTAGTTTTCAAAAGTCTGGTATTTCCAGGCAGTTGATTTTCAGAACCCAGTACAGATCTTCTTTTGGCCTTCTAGAAATGATTGCTATTGCTTCAACTGCCAAAGTGGTTTAAAAAGCAACGCCTATAGTTTCCTAAAGTGTTCTTAAATGTATGGAAGCTACACTCAGTCCAAGAGAGCTTCTGTTCTCTCTCCCATGCCTACTTTGTAGGTGAGTTGATGATGGGAATTCATTAAGGAAACTAATTTATGGTCTACCCGTGAGAATGGAAGTAAGGATAAGGATGATGAGCTTTAATATGTACTAATTAGTAAATTATGTTAGTATTATTAATTCTAATTTTATCAACTTTATTTTGAGTCAGTCTTAAGGTTGTAACAGTGTACCTATGTTTATTGCCACAGACATCGGTTAACCAATAAATGGGCATTTACTTGGCAGTTACTGCTCGGAGCTCTTTATCTGTGTTCTCTCATTTAATTTTTTGTTTATGATGTACATACCACTTTCACCTCCATTTATCACATGAGGAATACTGAAACCCAAAGAATTGAGTCTAACTCTGTGATTGTACTCTGATTCACTATTCTATGCTGCCCCGCAAACCTGACAATCTGCGGAAACTTCGTTTCATACCTTGTAAATGCACTGTTTCTAAAGACTTCAAATTTTTTCAAAAGTATTTTCTCCTTCAGAAAGGGTTATAGAAGTCTTCTACTAATCCTACTTTCTTTTTCTCTCAAAACAAAAGTGCATGTAATGTGGAAAGTAACATTTTTTTAATTAAATAAAAACCAAAGACAAGGGGAAAACATTGCACGTTGTCATTTTTATATCCACCTGGATATGCTAATTCTATGTGGATCACAGACACCCTGAAATTACAGGCTATTTACACATTTTAACCCCTAAAAAGCAGTGTTGTGATGCCTGAATAATATATTTGTAAAGTAACCTTTTTACCTTAAATTTAACTAGAATATATTTACTTAAGAAAGTAAAGTGACAACATAATGATGACACTTCCTGAGACAAGCCCTCTGGGGCTCCCTGTCCAGTGACAAGAATGGACTGGATTCAACTGCCCACATCCCCTAGCCTCCGGCACTTGCTAAGCAATGGCAAGAAGGCACTAGTGCCTGGACTGGGTCTGCAATCTGTTCTCAGGAAACAGAAGATATTCTGCCTTTAAAAGGCTCAAACACGTGATCTGGGTCAACTTAACATGCTTCTTGAGCCAACTATGTTAAGAGATTATATCACAGACAAGAAAAGAGAATGAGAACATTTCCGGGACTCAATATAGTTGCAAATGTCTGGGTGGACCCTTAAATGTAGAAAAAAAGGGGAAGTACATCATCACTATTTATGCCCAGAGGAGCACAAATGAAAGTGGTGCTTTCATGCTCAAAGCCTACAGTTAATTTTTAAAAAAGCCTTGTGTGTTTTTTACTTCCTATTTGTTTAATTGCTTTGAACTAAAACCTAAACAAAAATTGATTAAAGTGATGCAATTCAAAATATAAATTTCATGCTGACTGCTTGAAAAGCTATAAAAAATATCTGGATCACCAACTACAAAAAGTAAAGCAAATCACAAGTTTGAAAACAATTTAAAATTCTGAGCAGGTAATCACTGAGAGGAAAACAAAAATACTTTCACTTGCATAAAAATTTACCCATTTTATGCTGTTCCTTCAGTTTCCTTTCTCATAGCCCCCCAAATTAGTTTTTTTTTTTAAAAAAGAGACTTATACAGACAATATATGTACAATATTGTGCTTTTTTGGTAGCATGAACTTTGTACTGCCCACTAGTATGGTTTACATGAGTTTAGGGAAAATCGATCAAGGTAATACACCACATCAATAACAAAACCATATGATCATCTCAATAGGCTTAAAAAATTTTTTTTTTAAAAATTGAGTATACTCAAAGCAAAACCACAATGAGATACCACCTTACACCTGTCAGAATGGCTAAAATTAACAAGTCAGGAAATAACAGATGCTGGCAAGGATGTGGAGAAAGGGGAACCCTCCTACACTGTTGGTGGGAATGCAAGCTGGTGCAACCACTCTGGAAAACAGCATGGAGGTTCCTCAAAAAGTTGAAAATAGAGCTACCTTACAATCCAGCAATCACACTACTGGGTATTTACCCTAAAGATACAAATGTAGTGTTCCAAAGGGGCACGTGCACCCAAATGTTTATAGCAGCAATGTCCACAATAGCCAAACTAGGGAAAGAACCTAGATATCCATCAACAGATGAATGGATAAAGAAGAGGTGGTATATATATACAATGGAATACTATGTAGCCATCAAAAGAAATTAAATCTGCCATTTGTGATGACATGGATGGAACTAGAGGGTATTATGCTTAGCGAAATAAGTCAATCGGAGAAAGACAACTATCATATGATCTCCCTGATATGAGGAAGTGGAGATGCAATGGGGGGGGTAGGGGGGCCGGAAAAGAATAAATGAAACAAGATGGGATCGGGAGGGAGACAAACCAAAAGAGACTCTTAATGCCATAAAACAAACTGAGGGGGGTTGGGGGGAGGGGTGTAGGGAGAGGGTGGTGGGGTTATGGACATTGGGGAGGGTATGTGCTATGGTGAGGGCTGTGAAGTGTGTAAACCTGGCTATTCACAGACCTGTGCCCCTGGGGCTAATAATACATTATATGTTATAAAAAAATTTTTAAAAAATTGAGTATACTTTCATGGTAAACACACTCACCCAACTAGGAATTGAAGGGAACTTTCTCAACCTGATTGAAGGATATCTTCAGAAAATCCAAGCAAACATATTTCACAATGAAAGACCATATGCTTTCCCCCTAAGATTAGGAACAAGACAAGGATGTCCATTTTCCCACTTCTGTTGAACATATTAGATGTTCTAGCCAGAGCAATTAGGCAATGAATCAGTAATAGATTTTTAAAATAAATAATAGGTAGTTTTATTTCCCTTCTAATCTGGATGCTATCTATCTCTATATGTAAATGACATGAACCTGCATGTAGAAAAATCTAAAAAATCCATTAAAATACTACTAGAACTCATAAGTTCAGCAAGGTTGGAGGATACAAGATCAATATACCAAAACCAGTTGTATTTCTATACATGTGCAATACATAATCTAAAAATGAAATTAAGAAAACAGGTCATTTTGGGGCGCCTGGGTGGCTCAGTGGGTTAAAGCCTCTGCCTTCGGCTCAGGTCATGATCTCAGGGTCCTGGGATCGAGTCCCGCATCGGGCTCTCTGCTCAGCAGGGAGCCTGCTTCCTCCTCTCTCTCTGCCTGCCCCTCTGCCTACTTGTGATTTCTATCTGTCAAATAAATAAAATCTTTAAAAAAAAGAAAACAGGTCATTTATAGTAGCATCAAACAATAAAATATTTAGAAATAAATTTAAAACTTATACTCTGAAAACTATAAAACACTGTTGAAATTTTTAAAAAATCTAAATGGAAAAACACTCCGTGTTCATGAATCAGAATATGATATTTTAAGATGACAGTATTATAAAAATTCATATATAGAATCAATGCAATTTCTATCAGAGTCCCAGCTGATTTCTTTGTAGAAATTGATAAGCTGGTCCTAAAATTCATATGGAATCCCCAAATATCCAGAATTGTCAAATAATCTTTAAAATTAAAGAACAACATTGGAGGGCTTACATTTTCCGATTTCAAAACTTACTACAAAGCAACAGTAACTAAGATATGTGGTAATGGCATAAGGACAGACCTATGTCAATGGAATAGAATGAAAAGTCCAGAAATAACATATGTGTCTATGATGAACTACTTTTATAGGTGCCTCTTTTATTTTTTTATTAAAGTATAGTTGACCCACAATGTTGTATTAGTTTCAGGTGTACAACGTATTGATTCACCAATTCTTGACATTATTCCATGCTCACACTATATGTGTAGTCATCATCTGTCACATCGTTACTATTACAATATTATTGACTATATTCCCTGTATTGTACTTTTCATCTCTATGGCTTGATTATAACTGGAAATTTGCACCCCTTAATCTCTACTTGCCCATCCCCCCCCACTTCCCCTCAGGCAACTACTAGTGTGTTTTCTGTACATAAGAGTCTGTTTTTGAGCAAAGGGAAAGGGAGGGAGAGAGGGACAGAGAGAAAACAAGAGACTTTTAACTGCAGAAAACAAACTGATGGTTACCAGAGGAGGAGGGTGGAGTGGGGGGATGGGTGCAATAGGGTGATGGGGATTAAGGAGTGCACTTGTCATGATGAGCACAGGGTGATGTATGGAATTGTTGAATCACTATATCATACACCTGAAACTATTATAACACTGTATGGTAACTAACTGGAATTAAAGTAAAAACTAAACCAACAACAACAAAAAAGAATTTTTAGCAATGTGATAAAGACATTTTAAATGTTGAGAATCAGTTCAAGACAAAAGAATTTTTGTTTTGTTTAGATTCCACATATAAGGGAAATCATATGGTATTTGTTTTTATTTTCTGATTTATTTCACTTAGGATAATACCCTCTAGGTTCATCCACGTTGTTGCAAATGGCAAGATTTCTCTCTAAAGAGAATCTCTCTCTCTCTCTCTCTCTCTCTCTCTCTCTCACACACACACACACACACACACCATCTTTATGCATTCATCTATTGATGGACAATTAGGTTGCTTCGATATGATAGCTATTGTAAATAATGCTGCAGTACACATAGAGATGCATATATCTTTTCAAATCAGTGTTTTCACTTTATTTGGGTAAAATACCCAATAGTGTAAATATTGGATCATATGATAACTCTATTATTAATTTTTTGAGTAAACTCCATAGTGTTTTCCATAATGGCTGCACTAATTGACATTCCCACCAACAGTGCACAAGAATTCTTTTTTCTCCACATCCTGGCCAACACTTGTTATTTCTAGTCTTTTTGATTCTAGCCATTCTGACAGGGGTCAGGTGATAGCTCACTGTGGTTTTGATTTGCATTTCCCTGATGATTAGTGATGTTGTACATCTTTTCATGTGTTTGTGAGCTATCTGCATGCCTTCTGTGGAAAATGTCTATTCAGGTCCTCTACTGCCCACTTTGTTTTCTTTTGGGAGAAAGAGAGAGCAAGTACAAGAATTCACGTGGGGTGTTGGGGAGGGAGAGAGAATCTTGAGTAAGCTCCAGCACAGAGCCATTGCAAAGCTGGATCTCAGCACTACAAGAATAGGACCCTGAGATCACAACCTGAGCCTAAATCAAGAGTCTGATGCTTAGCCAACTGATCCACCCAGACACCCTTCCTCTGCCCACTTTTTAATGGGAGTTCTTGTTTTTCTTTCTTTCTTTTTTTTTTTTTTTTGGTGTTGAGTTATAGGAGTTCTTTATATATTCTGGTTTTAGCCCTTTGTCAGATAGATCATTTGCAAATATCTTCTCCCATTCACTAGGTTGCTTTTTTGTTTTGTTGATGGTTTCCTTTGCTATGCAAAAGTTTTTATTTGGTGTAGTTCCTATAATTTATTTTTGCTTTTGTTTCCATTGCCTGAGAAGACCTATCCATAAATATGTTGTTGAGGCAGATGTCTAAAAGATTATCTCCTATGCTTTCTATTAGGAGTTTCATGGTTTCAGGTCTCACATTTAAGTCTTCAATCCATTTTGAGTTATTTTATTATGTTCAGTTAGCCAACATAGTATATCATGAGTCTTTGATGTAGTGTTCAATAATTCATCAGTTGTGTGTAACACCCAGTGCTCATCACAACACTTGTGTATGGTTAAAGAAAGTGGTCCAGTTTCATTCCTTTGCATGTAGCTGTTTGGTTTTCCCAGCACCTTTTACTGGGAAGACTGTATATTCCCCATTGTATATTCTTGCCTCCTAATGTTCCTACATCAATACATTTAAATTTCTAGGTATTTTATTCTTTTTGGTGTAGTTGTACATTGGACTGTTTTCCTAATTTCTCTTTTTGCTACTTCATTATTAGTGTATAGCAATGCATCTGATTTTTGTATATTAATTTTGTATCCTGCAACTTTACTGAATTCACTTCTCAGTTCCAGTAGTGTTTTGGGCTCTTTAGGGTTTTCTATATATGGTATCATGTCATCTGCAAATAGTGAATATTTCACTTCTTCCTTACCAATTCAGATGTCATTTTCCCCTTTTTCTTGGCTGACTGTTGTGGCTAGGACTTCCAGTGCTATGTTGAATAAAAGTGGTAAGAGTGGACATTCTTGCTTTGTTCCTGATCTTAGCTCTCAATTTTCACCACTGAGTATGATGGTAGCTGTGGGTGTGTCATAAATAACCTTTATTTTTTTTTTTTAAAGATTTTATTTATTTATTTGTTAGAGAGAGAGAGTGCGCGAGCACAGGCAGACAGAGTGGTAGGCAGAGGCAGAGGGAGAAGCAGACTCCCTGCCGAGCAAGGAGCCCGACGTGGGACTCGATCCCAGGACACTGGGATCATGACCTGAGCTGAAGGCAGCTGCCTAACCAACTGAACCACCCAGGTGTACCCTAAATAACCTTTCTTATGTTGAGGTATGTTTACTATAAACTCATTTGGTTGAGAGTTTTTAATCATTGGTGGATGTTGTATTTTAGTAAATGCTTTTTCTGCATCTATTGAAATGATCATATGGTTTTTATCCTTCCCCTTGGTCATGTGATATATCATAATGATTGATTTGCAAATACAAACCGCCCTTGCATCCCTGGAATAAATTCCATTTGATTGTGGTGAATGATCCTTTTAATATATTGTTGAATTTCATTTGTTAATATTTTGTTGAGGATTTTCACATTTATGTTCATCAAAGATGTTGGCCTGTAATTTTCTTTTTTTATAGTGTCTTTGTCTGGTTTGGTATTAGGGGTAATGCTGGCCTCAAAGAAATGAATTTGGAAGATTTCCTTCCTTTTCTAGTTTTTGGAATAGCTTGAGAAGAATAAGTATTAACTCTTCTTTTAATATTTGGTAGAAATCCCCTTGTGAAGTGATCTGGTCTTGGATTTTTGTTGGGAGTTTTTTTGATTATTGATTCAATTTCATTACTAGTAAGTAATCAGTCTGTTCAGATTTTCTGTTTCTTCCTGATTCAGTTTTGGAAGAATGTATGTTCCTCAGAATTTCTCCATTTCTTCTAGGTTGTCCAATTTGTTGGCATATAATTTTTTATAACATTCTCTCATAATCTTCTGTATTTCTGTGGTGTCAGTTGTTATTTTCCCTCCTTCATTTCTGATTTTATTTGAGTCCTCTTTTTTCTTGCTGAGATTGGCTAAAGGTTTATCAATTTTGTGAATCTATTCAAAGAACCATCTCTTGGTTTCACTGATCTTTCCTATTATTTAAGTCTCTATTTTACATATCTCCATGATAATCTTTATTATTCCCTTATTATTACTAGCTTTGGGTTTTGTTTGTTCTTCTTTTTCTAGTTCCTTTAGTTCTTAAGATTATTCACTTGAGATTTTTCTTATCTCTTGAGATATACCTGTATTGCAATAAACTTTCCTCTTAGACCTACTTTTGCTGCATCCCAAAGATTTTGGATCTTTGTACTTTCATTTTCATTTGTTTCCTAGTGTTTTTTTATATTCTCTTCAATCTCTTCATTGATGCACTGGTTGTTTGGTAGTATGTTGTTTAGCCTGCATGTGTTTGTACTTTTTTTTCCAGTTTTCTTATAATTGATGTCTAGTTTCAACAGCTGTGGGTAGAAGAGTGCTTGATAAGATTTCAGTACTTTAAAATTTTTTGAGACTTGTTTTGTTGGCTGACATGTGATCTATCCTAAATAATATAGCATGTGCACTTGAAAAGAACATGTATTCTGCTGTGTTTGGAGGGAATGTTCCGTATACATCTATTAGATCCAGCTGATTTAGTGTGTCATTCAAAGCCACTGTTCCCTTATTTTCTCTTTAGATAATGTATTCATTGACATAAATAGGGTGTTAAAGTCCCCTACTATTACTGTATTAATATCAGTTTCTCCCAGCCATGTATCTGATGCAATCTCTTCTCTATAACTGGCTGTGCGAAGTCTGTTCCACCAATCTTCAGGTCATTTTCAGAGTTAGTTGTACAGGTTAGGCTGTTGTTTCAGTGTGTCTATGGTCAATTGATTTTTGACAAAGTGCCAAGACCATTCAATGGAGGAAAGAACAGTCTTTTCAACAAATGGTGCTAGGACAACTGGACAGTCACATACAAAAGGAAATTTACATGAGACTATATACAAAATGAATTTAAAATGAACCAAAGTCTGAAATAAGCTAAACTGTTTATTTCTTAAGGAAGAAAATATACAGTTAAATCTCCATGGCCTCACATTTGGCAATAGTTTCTTAGCTATGATGCCAAAGCACAAGTAATAAAAGAAAAAAAAGTAGATAGATTAGACCATATCAGGATTACAAACTTCTATGCTTCAATAGATGCTATGCCAAACATGAAAATGCCATCAGCAGAATGGGAGATGATATGTGCAAATCAAATATCTAATCAGGGACTTGCATCTAAAATATATTAAAAAAAAAACACAATTCAACAATAAAAGGACAACCCATTTACAGAACAGGCAAAAGATGTTAATAGACATTTCTCTGAAGTAGATATATGAATGGTCAGTAGGCATATGAAAAGGTGTTTGACATCATTAGTCATGAAGAAAATGCAAATCAAAACCACAAGATACCACACAGTGAGATTCTCTGTACCCAGGAGGATGGGTATAATAAAAAATCAGATAATAACAACTGCTAGCTTGAATGTGGGGAAACTAGATCCATTTCTTACTGCAAGTGAGAATGTAAGAAGTGGCACCACCAAGATGATATGGAAAATGGCCAGTTTCTCAAACAGTTCAACAGAGTTATTATGATACCCAGTAATATCACTTGTCAGTATATACTAAGAAAAATTAAAAACAGGTATTCAAAAAAATAATTGTACATGAATGTTTATAGCAGCATTATTCACAATAGCCAAAAGGTAGAAACAACCCAAATGTCCATCAACTGGTGAACAGCTAAACAAAAGTGGTATATTCACATAATGGACTATTATCCAACAATTAAAGGAGTAAAAAGGAATGAAGTATTGATATGTGCCTCAACACAGATGACCCTTGAAAAGAATATGCTGAGTGAAAGAAACCACAAAAGAACACATATTATTTATATAAAATATTCAGAATAGGCAAACCTGTTGAGAGAAAAAGTAGATGAGTGTTGAAAAGTTCAGCATTACTTCCAACAGATTGAAGATACATCTTCAAGTGAAAGGAATATGCATTGGTCATAGTGTTTTTTATTTTCTCAATCACTTAATCAGACTCCAGTATTTTCATTCTTTTGCCCATATATTTTTAAATATCATACATCTATATTCATTTTAAAGTTCATTTAACCTATCTATATTATTTAGATGAATTTGCAAGGAATATTACAGATTCTACTTGATATAATGCACTTAAAAAACACTAATACAACCTTTGTAAGCCCCCAACCAGCCCTATCTTCTCTTCATTTTACTGTTAGCTTCATTCTAGTAACAGTCATCTTCAGTTGCATGAAGTAATTAAAAGAAAACAAGCTGTTCCACATCACCAAGAGATGCCCTTCTAAAAAAATCAATGAAGTCTATTACATAAATTTATTATGTATAGTTTTGATTATATACTAGTAAAATAATTCAGAGGACATTTTCTAACACTTAGGGTCATAGTAAAGCTATCTATATCTATATAATATTTAAATATTTTATTTATTTATTTGACAGAGAGACATGGCAAGAGGGAACGTAAGCAGGGGGAATGGGAGAGGGGGAAGCAGGCTTCCCATCAAGCAGGGAGCCTGATGTGTGTCTCGGTCCCAGGACCCTGGGATCATGACCTGAGCCAAAGGCAGACACAACGACTGAGCCACCCAGGCGCCCCACAAAGTAAATATATTTTTAAGAATAATTTATACCAGTATTTTTTGTTGCCAGGAAATAAGGTAGAGTGATCAATAAAAGACTTTCAAGATAAAGGATAAAATTCTTTGGGGGAAGTGGATAGAAATCTGAGTTCAGGTAGAAAAAGGAATGACGTGAAATTTCTGATTATTAAAGAGCTTGTTCATGTATTTTTTAAATGGGTGATGTCATGTACCAAATTGTTATGGGATCTCAATTTCACTGGATATATTTGAAAGAATGATGTAATCATTTTATGTTTAAATGTCAATATTTGCAGTATGTGGGAAATTCCATCCTTTGCAACAATTTAAGCCATGATAGAAAGTTTTTATGACATCTTAAAAATGTGTAAGAAAGGGTACATTGTTTTTACGACTTCTTTTAAGAATAACTGACCCAGAGTATATGTACAAAATTGTTTTCACATTTACTAGATATTATCAAATTGCTCTCTAGTTGTTTAGACATACACAGGGTGTGAGGCTCTTTCTGCACAGTACCACCAAAACTTGGGGTTTGTCAGGCTAAAATGTTTTCCAATCTGAATGTGAAATAATCTGCCTTTGTTCCCCAGTTCTCTCCTTGCTTCGCTCTCAGCACATCTTGCTAATAATTCTTTAAGTCTCATCTTCCATGCCGAAGCCTGCTCTGTCCACCCTATTTTAGTTGCTCCCCTTCCCGCCAAGGACTTGTTCTCTAACTCCATGGGTTATACCCTTCACTATACTTACCATGGCCTGACATCATAATCTCTCTGCCTATTTTTAGTTTTTTTAGTCGCTCCTACTAAAATGTAAGCTCCACAAGGCAAAGTCCCTGTCCAATTAATTGTATGTGTAGCAGCAGGGTATCTGGCACATGATAGACAATAAATACTGCTGAATGAATGAATGTTGTGGGCTTGAGTAATGAAATCGTATTAACACTACCTTTTCTTCACAAGACCTCTAATAATCCACTGGGAACATAGTCCTTGGCTTGTTTTCTTCCTCTTGGCCATCCTCTTTAATTTTGTTCTGGATGAACTTCTCCATGTTTACCCCCACAAATGCTTTTGCAGTGAACCATGCTGAACATGTAGAAATGACAATACGGAAATATAGGTTAAGGGCTCCCCAATTATGCTGTCTTGGAAAAGTTACCTTATATTCTGTACCTTGGGGAGTTAATCCTCATGTGCCCCCATTTTCTCATCTGTAAGGTGGGAATAAGTGAACCTACTCAGTAAGATGTTGTGATGAATGAATGAAACAACAGGGATAAGGACTCCTTAATACAGTTCGTGAAGCACAGTAAGTACTCAGTAGATGTTAGTTCTTTTTTCTTGCCAGCTATCATGAAATTTGAGAATGTTAAGTGTCTACCATATTCAGTATCATCCTAAGAAATTAAAGTGTTATAACATCTAATCATAACTTAAATAACAGGTAGACTACTAGTATTATAAGAATTTTACATATATGTTGGCTAACAGTATAATAAAGGAATTTCACATATAGAGTTTTTCAAAGAGAAATTATTATCTTTGCAAACTGAGAAAGCAGTTTTAATAAAGCTGGCAGTGAAATATGACAGAATTTCCAGAGTATATATATCTTAAAAAAAAAATCTTTCCTTCAGAAATAACTGATAATAGACCTAATAATTCTAAAAGTACACCTGACTTTCTAGTTGTCTTTTCTGTTAAGTTTGATGACTAAATAAAAAAAGAGCCAATTACAAATTTTATAATGATTTCCTGGCTTCCAAACCCAAGTGCTATTCCAGGCACTATTCCAGTCAAGATTTTATAAATTCCTCCCTTTCTCTTAATGCTCAGAGAAATAACTCCTAACAAGCATGGCAGTAACAGTAAGCTTGATTCAGCATATCCTCTATTGTCATTTTGAGACCACCTGATGTGTCATTTGACTCCACCTTCCTTGGTGGAAGTCATACATTTGGTACTGAGCATTTTAACCAAACTGAACATTTTAGACATCAGACCAACTGGTGATGTTAGGAACTGGAGACTTCCTGCAGTGAAACCCCATAGTTGTGTAACTTCAACCCCATTACCAAAGGCACTGGAATGCATTAAAAATTGCTAAAATGTTGTCTCTTTTTGAAAACATTAATTGAATGTCACTTTATATGATGGCAAACAAAATGCAGATTGACCATAAGGTGTATTTTGATACATTTAGTAGCATAGCAGAGTCTGTTAAATTTAGTTGTAGTTACTGTGGAAAAATAAAGGACTAGTTGAAAGAGGCTTCAAGAATTTAGTCAATTAATGTTAACAAATGTTAAGGGGCACCTGGGTGGCTCAGTTGGTTAAGCAGCTGCCTTCGGCTTGGGTCATGATTCCAGGGTGCTGAGATCAAGCCCCACATACTCTGTCAAATAAAATCTTAAAAAAATTTAAAAATTATCATTTAAAAAATGATATGCCAGATAACATATCACTGGCTCAAATAAGCTTCCGGTGGTATCTCAAACTTCCAAGAATTCTCTTCCTCATTTAGTAATAAGTTAAAAAAATTCCTCACGGGCTTAATTCATATTGGCTCAAATACATCAAAAGACGACTGTCTCCTAAAAATATTTTAAGAATTTTGAAAGTACATATAAAGAAACCAAATGGCTTTAAGAAATTCAGCCATATGGGTATAAATAGTGACCTTCATTTTTGGAGTTAAAAAATGTGAATCCTAATTGTAAAAATGGCTAGAGTATAATACAGAGGAAAGAAATGAATTAGGTCAACTGTATTCATCTATTCAAAAAATATATTCTCTATGGTGTGTCTGGCACAATGCTTGGCAGTAGACAGAGTGCAGAATAAACAGTCATAGGACTGCTTTGGTCAGGATTATAGTACACAGAGAAAATTTGACAAGACCCTAGAAAAACAACTGGGAAGTGTTATAAGGAAGGAACAGCAGGCAATGAGAAGAAATGGGATGGGTGGTGGGCAAGAAGGGGAACAAGAAATGAATTCTGACTGCACATATGATCAAATATTTTTTTAAAGTGAAAACCCTTTAAAGTAAACTTATGTGACTCAACTGCCATACTTATTTTAACTTAAGTTAAAATATTTGAAATCTGGGAACAATTATTACTGAAAACTTTTTATTTCAATAATAAAACTCTGAATAGACTTCAAATTTTAAAATACAATTCAATGGTATGGTATCTGGTACAGTTACCAAAGCATAACCAAAGATAATCAAAATTCCATCATGATTTAGAAAAGCCAATTGAAAGAACCTCATTTTTTTCTTTTTTAGAATCCACATTATAAGTGAGATCACATGATATCTGTCTTTCTCTGCATAATATCATTCAAATCCATTTACAAATGGCAAAATTTCTTTCTTTTTTAAGGCTGAATTATATACACACACACACACATACACACACTTTCTTTATGCATTCATCCATTGATGGACACTTAGGTTGCATGTGTGTCTTGGTTACTACAAATAATCATCAATAAACATGGGGATGCATATACCTTTTCTAGTTAGTGTTTCCTTTTCCTTCAGTTAAGTACCTGGAAGTAGAATTGCTGGATCATAGGGTAGTTCTATTTTTATTTTTTTGAGAAGCCTCCATATTGTTTTCCATAGTGGCTGCACCACTTTACATTCCTACCAACAGTGCACAAGAGAATACTTTTCTTTACATCCTTGCCAACACTTGATATTTCTTTTTTTCATAATAGCTGTTCTGACCAGTGTGAAAAGATAGCTCATTGTGGCTTTAATGTGCAATTTTCTCGATGATTAGTGATGTTGAGCACATTTTCATGTATCTGTTGGCAATCTGTAGGTCTTCTTGGAAAAACGTTTATTCAGATCTTCTGGCTATTTTTTAATTAAAAA